>JAPYZS010000346.1:0-90559 GCA_030522925.1 Trissolcus japonicus | reverse complement strand
GATTGATTCATGTTTTCAAGTTATTTAAAAAAATTCCGATTCACTCACATCCCCAAGATCGACTTTTCTCAGATAACCAAGATAATTAGCTTCGTTTTTTGTCTCCATGGCATTCAAATAAATCCAGTTATGAAAACCAAGAACTTTGTTACCACGGCTTTCTGACAGGAAAACATGTTCGAAACCACTGCTGCTTCTGATTTTTCCTCCCCTTACCCTTGAGTACAGGTCAAACCAGATTATCTGCAGCAAATCTTTATATGCAGATTGATCTTTCTTCACTAGTCCTTTGTCGGCTAAGAAGGTCATTGCATCCGACATGACGTTGGTACTCAAAAACGTGTCTATGAGCAAACTCTCTTCTTCTTTTTGCTGTGGACTTATATGCTCTTGTGTTATCGTAAATGGTCAAAACGCGCTGAACTGTGGGCGACTGTAAAGCTTGAGGGTCCACTTGAAGGAGCCTGTAAAAATATAATAAATCAAAATTACCCCATCTGATATCGCAGAAACAATATTGGCCAATTATTTATTCTCAATATTATACCCATTGTTGAATTAATTTCATCTGTATTCTTACGGTTGTGGAGCTTCATCGGTGGGGCTGCTGCTGGACGTTTTCTTCTGCAAATTCATAGTGATGTGTTTGTTGGCATAGTTCTCATCTTTGATAAAAAGATCCTCGAACAACTTTTCCAAATCTTCATCAGTTACATTGTTTTTCTTACTGTGTGTTGTATTGTTGACCAGTTTTTGTCTAGGAAGTGCATTTGCTGGTAATCCTATTTTAAAAAAATTTTCATCAGAATTCTAAACTTCGATGCGTAGATGAAAAAATTTCAAATAAAACCTGTAATTATTTTTAAAAAAATTGAACAAAAGGAGAAACTTGAGGTGCTGTAGGTTGCGGTTCATTTTATCTTGGATGGTTTTGATTGTTTAATACTGCTGGTTTTTGGTCAAGTTTCCCAGCTGATGTCTATGTCCAAGGAAACAATTTTACAATTCACAGGAAATTTAAATCTACGAAGTCAACGTTTAAAGTATTGAAAATCTCTCTAAATCGAAAAATCTTTAATTTCACAGATTTTCTTAACGCACTTTCATTTTTCAGCACTTCTAAATATTGATTTCAATTTCTACTGTGGAATATAATACTTCTTTAATGAAATTTCACACACAGTGTATTGAATTTTAGTATGAGACATTTAAAAATTTTCAAAAATCCATATAAATTCGAATCTTTCCTTACTTGAATGTTAAAATTAAATACACTTTTCTCTCCGTGTAAAACCAATAAATTTTCGAAATAAAACTATTTAATGTTGTCACTACTGCTTTTTTTAGCTTCACGCTTACGAAAAGGATATATTAACACATTTTCATATTATATATCTATGCCTGGACCGTAGATACGTGGTTTAAAAAAAAATTTTATGCAAAAAAAAACAAAAATCGCAAATTCTATCAAAAACGGTCATTTTCTGGCAACAGGTCTCCTTAATTTCATTCGAACCATTCAACGAATGATTAAAATTTAGTTCAATCGACAAAATTCATTCTCAGTTTCATTCAATATTACTTTTATTCAGTAATTTCAATTATAATATCACGTTCAAATTAAAATAATCAATTGTATTAGAAATCATTAATCAACAATTCCGATTGTTTGATAATTCATAAGAGAAGAGAATTTTCACATACTAATTATGCAGCACAGGACCAAGGTAATGGTAGCAGTTGCTTTCTTCATTCTGCCTCAATGTAGTTTCCGCTTTTCTAGAACGTCTTCAAGTCTCTGAGCCAAATATTAGAAAACACCTTCTACTTATATAGCTGATCGAATATCAAAAATGCCAGTGCTTTCTAGGTTTTTTCAGTCATCCCACCACCACCAAAAAAAACTTAATCCAGCCTTGCAATTTCTGTAAAACTACGCTTCTTGATCGTTGATGTAAACTTAAGTGTGTGCATACACTTGTCTGGACACACATACACGAGTTTCCCCTAACGACCAAGCAGGCATAGTTTTACTGAAATCTCAGGTCTGCGTCAAGCGTTTTACGATGTTAATAAAAAAAATAATAATTGAGTCGCCGTTTGCAAAAACCACTTTAGGTTGATTTGATTCACTTTACTTAAGTCGTTATTGCATCCAGCGACTAATTTCGAAAAATATTTTATTTCATATATGATTTACATTTTTTTCTCCACTCATCACACTTATGGTTTTTGTTTGATTAGTTAATGCAAAAACAAGTAGGTAGGAATAAATTATTTATTATCTCTATTGACCATCGGAGAAAATAAAATCACTCGAACAAATAAACCATTAAATAGGAATATTCGAAAATGAAAACTTTTTTACAATTTGTCATTGTTTCGCAGTTAAAATACTAGTTCACGCAAGACAAGTTGATTTTTATTCATCCCTAAATTCATGACTCCTGAGATGTTTAATTCTTTTAAACTCAGAATGAACTCGTTCATTCGCAAACTGATCGAACGTCTACCAATTTCTATTTGTTATAACTCAACATTGCCCTCGAATGAATTTTGCACAAAAAGTGATTGGCTTCACTTGAAATTTTCCTGTTTGTTATACAAACTAATTGGAATGTCAAATTACAGTGTCGAGATGAAAAAAATGCACAACAGTGTACAACAGAAGCCCGTTTTTGTGATTTCCAAGTGGTCTTACATTTACACCATTTTACTATATGCGACGGTCGTCGCAGCACAGTTACATTTAATCTACAAAATGTTGATGTTCAAGTCGTCGAAATACGAATACCACATGCTCGACTTTATTCTTTACATTTTGCGAGCCGGTAGTTTTTTTATTTGCGTGCCGATTTATCATTATCGTCGGTCGTCTTTCGTGAAGCTGTTGAACAAACTGGTCGACATCGAAATTGAACTCTTAAAATTCAAAGGCAAAATTGCTAAGAAAAATGTCACAAATCTGAGCTCTCTGCTGATGGTTACAATCTGTCCGTTTGTTGTTTTGAGACTTGATTTTTCACAAGGTATTTTCGCGGCACTCGAGGAAGTGACATTTTATCCAGCCCATCTGATTTTTCTTCATTCAGTTTTGCAATACGGCCTAATTACAGCATCTCTCGTTGATGAGTTTAGATTGATTAATGACGCTTTGATAAGCACGAGTTTTTTGTTGTACAACAATCTCGACAAATTTCAAGAAAAGTTATTGGCCTTACGACTGGTTCATCGGAGATGTTGCGAATTAAGTCGAAATTTTGCTGATTGGTATTCCTTGCCAATAACCATCTGTATGGCGACCTCGTTCTTTTTCACGTGCGCATTCAATTACTTCTTCGTTCACGATACATGGAAGGAGAAAAATGAGTCTAATTCTTATATTTTCTTCTTTTTATATTTGTTTTCAAGTTTTTATCCGGTATTCGTTGAAACCAGAAATGTTGATCTTCTCTACAAACAGGTTATTGTTAAAATTTATAATAATAATTATAATGATCATTAAATTCACAATTCTCATTATTTTTAATATTATATAATTGAATCGAGTTACTTTATTCGTAGATTATTCAATCGGACAAACATTTACAGGAATTAATTATGAGCACGAATAATCCTCGATACTTGACCCAGGTGAAAATGAGAATTCTGATGGAATTGTTTTAAAAGGAAAATAAAAATCAAATTACTAAATGAATATTTCTCTTTCAGCTCAAAGAATTTTCCGCTTATTTGAACTTTGTGGATATCAATATTAGCGCCCAAGGTCTGTGTATATTGGACAACACCTTGCTTCAATCGGTAAATTGAAAATTTTTTGTAGTATCTTATTTTTTATCTGCAATGTTCAGAAAAGCTCGTCAAATCAAATTTATTGATTTCTTTTCAGATGATATGCGCAGTTTCAACATACATATTTGTTTTCATGCAACTCAACCGAAAATTATTTGATGATTGAAATATTGATGGTAAATAATTACTTAGTAAAGAAAAACATTTTTATTGAGCCAAAAAAAGTTGTCTGTACAATATAAAAAGGCTGAGAAAGCGATCGAACGGATGTTTCAGTCATGTATAAAAAAATACTGTAAAACAATTAATATACCAAACGTCAGTCAATTAAAAACTTTCCAACCCAGGAACCGGAATGAAAATTTCGTTCTCCGTCTGTACGATGATCCAATTTTTAGCAACGTTCACACTCTGCACGCATGAAACTTTGTTCACCAGCTCCTTGATAACTTTTTCCAGATCATCTGCTGTTTTTGTTCCGTACAGTGAAACGTATCCGGTGATGTTGACTCCGTGTTCAAAAACACAATCATTTACAGATAAAAGAACAGCTTGGTCTCCTTGTACAGTTCCTAAAAAGCACAAACCAAAAACTTGTATAATCTTTGTGTGATCCATAAAAACCAAATAAAAATTATCTTATCATGAAAATTCATGCTTCGAACCTCTGATCGTGTTTTTTCCAAGTTTGACAACCACAGTGTTCTGATTGCCTCCCAAATGGCTTTCTTTAATATAAATCCCTTCGTCTTTTGCCGCCGATGGAACGTTGACCAAATTCAAACGTTTTCCAGTTCGGTCTTTGCGAATCAGTCCAAGGAGTAAAGCCGTAGAGATGAACCTCTTAGATTTGAGTTGGTCCCCTGTGGTGTTGCATTCAAGAGTATGTTCTGGATTCTTTTTGTAGAAACGACCAATGATCTGCCCGAGTTTCATGCACAATTCAACCCATGGTGCATTGTCGCTGGAAACAGTGGCTGCCAAAGCTGGAGCGTTCACAATTCCGGTCACTGAAAACTCAGTTGAAATTCCAGAGATGGCTAAAAATTGCTCGGCTATCTCCACAGCTACTCGCGATTGGGCTTCGGCAGTACTCGCACCTGTAAAAATTGTATTATCAAGATTTGGATTGTTAAAAATTATATTTTTATATGATTTTAAAATTGCTTATTTATTTATTTTTATTGTTTAAATAAATCGAAATGAACGTCAAGTACCTAGATGAGGAGTGGCAATAACTTTTGGATGCTGAATGAGTTCCCAGGTCACGGCATTTTTAGGTGGTTCTTCAACGAAAACGTCCATCGCAGCTCCAGCACAATGATCAGCCTTTATCGAATCCAGGAGAGCTTTTTCATCCACAATCCCTCCACGAGCAACATTTATGATACGAACGCCCTTTTTACACTTGGCCAATGTCTCGGCATTGATCAGGTCTAAAGAAACAATCGATCACAGTTAAAAAAAAAGAGTTCGAACGCAAGAATTCCAAAACTGAGGATTGAATGAGAGAACGTACTTCTCGTTTGGGGAATCAATGGGGTGTGTACTGTAATGTAATCAGCGTTAGCCCAGATGTCTGGAAGTTGCGCTCCAGTAACTTGAAGCTTCTGGGCGGCTTCTGGAGTCAGGAAAGGGTCGTAGGCGTAAATTTTCATTCCGTAGGCTTGCATTCGGGCGGCGACCAAACGTCCAATGTTACCGAATCCAATCACCCCTAAACTTTTTCCGTACAGTTCGGTACCGGCGTACAATTTTCGGTCCCATCGTTTTTCCTTGAGAGAAGCTCCTCCCTGCACTACGTTTCTCGCAAGAGCCGCAATTAGAGCACAGGTCAACTCGCAGGCGCTTATACTGTTACCTCCCGGGGTGCTGTAAATTTAATTTTTGTTATTCGAATAATTATTTATCTATCACGGGCAAAAATTTTATACTTGCAGTGATAAATGACTGCATATATACGCAACCATATATGTTAACATATGTGAAATATATGTAACCATTTAAGCTGCATAAATGTTGTATAAACGGCTGTGCTGATGCCACATAATTTGGAAGAATTATTTATTTAAGTTTATTAATTTAAGTTAAAGTTTAAGTTTACTTCAAAACTACAACTCCGTTTCTGGTTGCTGCTTCAACGTCTATTGTATCTACGCCAGAGCCGGCGCGTCCAATCAATTTCAAATTCGGAGACGCCTCAATAACTTCGGCTGTAACTTTTGTTTCGGAACGAACAATTAATCCATCGTGGTTCTATAAAGGGAATTGAAAAAATGTTACCTTTTACCCAACGATAACACGTGAATGTTACTAAAGATGGAAAAAAATTAATTCAAGTTTTTCTGTTTTTTAGATTGGAATTCCATAATATTTGAGATGCATCTAATTGAATATTTAAAATTGGAGTTAAAAATATCAAAAAGACAGTTTCAGAGTAAAAACAATTTCATGAATTGGCAAAATTAAAGTCGATAAGGAAATAAATAATCTGCTTAGCTCACCTTCAGCTCTTCAATCAACTCTTCTTTTGATAATTTTGATTTCATACAAACTGATACTCCGTGTTTGACAAGCAAGGCGGAACACCTTGGATCGACAGGATCACTTATCAAGACGCTTTTTAATTGGATGGCCATAACTGTATCTGTAAATGTTACGAGAAAAAATTAATACGAAACATTGTGATTAAATAACTTACAATATTTCATCACTGAATTTTATATTTTTTATCCAGGCATAATTTTTGTTTCGTATTTCGGATATTAATTTCAATTGGAAATTTATGCTTTTGAAATAGATAATGATTGAGCAAAAAGTGAGTGAAATTCAGTAACACTTTTCTTTCTTGATAATTGTAACTTAGAAAAGTTAAAGTGCAATGTCCAGCTGGAAGCAACGCGTGGAAAAAACAGTGTAAGTGAAGTTGAGAAACCGGTTGTTCGAGACAGTCTCGTTATCAAGCCACCTGTTAATGCGGCATTTTTTCACTTAGTTATATGTTTACTAATAACAACTTTGAAGAGTTGTTATTAGTTTTCCGAGACTCACAAATTCATATTGTTATCACAAATATTTGCGTACTTCAACAAAACTCGCGAAAAACATATTTATTGTCATAACTTTTTTAATGAACGAAAATAAAATTTCTCTTTTTCTTGCAGCATCCCAGACACGTTAAATCATCGTTAAAAAGTCATATAATTTTTATAATTTATGTGAATTTTTATACAAATTATTCGTATAATTTATACGAAGAATAATAGTTTATATTTGGAATTGATAAAAAATATTAAATGTTGAAACTAAAAAAAAAGGATATAAAAATTTATTTGTACTTACCTAACGCGAAAAATCACAGAATCAAGTCGGAAAAAAAGGAACAGAACAAACGCAGGCACACCTCAATGGCTGTCGTCTAACACTAAAGTCACTTTAGTCACTATAGTAATTTAGTCTTTGCAGATTATATAGACGTGCCCCACTCTGAATCTTATCTCACGAAACTGAGTGGGGACACGGTTTGATGCATGACGATTAAAATTTTATCATGGTTCTGAAATTTTTGGGCTACTTTTCTCTGATCAGATTAGATGATCGAAACTATTTGAAGCTTATTTTGAATATGCTAAACAAGATAAAATTGTTCTCAGAAACGAATAAAAGGTGATGTAACAAAAAAAATTTCACGGGTGTCCATTTTACGTAGTATTTTACAAAACTTGATACAAATATAATGTATCTCAGTAAACCGAGAGTTAAAAAAATGTATGACTATTTACGATATGACAAGAATAATATGATGCAACAGCTTTGCTGGAGGTCTGAGCATATTGAACTTGCGGGCATGAAATTCTACGTTTGCATTTTAAGTAATTTCGTTATGATAAATAAATTTTAAAAATAATTTAGTTTTACATTCATTATTTATTTTCTGGTATGAAAATAACTTTGCGGTCGGTTAATTTTGTTAATTTGTTAATTTTGTTAATTTGTTAATTTGTATTAAATCTGTTAATTTTTATTAGATTTGTTAATGTTTCAAACATGAAAAATGAGCTGATGAAGAAATATCAAGTTGTGTGTAATTAAAAACGAGATTCAATATTCATTTGATGATATATTTGAATACAAGTATAAATTTTTTATACAAAAAGTTTACTACGCGTAACAAAATATCTACAAAAGATGCGGCAACATTATATATATAAAATAATTGTATTCTAGTACAAAAAGTATTAAAATCATGGTGTTTCATAACAACGCTTTGCAATATCGGTAATGCGTTTACTTAACGTAATAGCGGACACTATAAACTTTGCACTTATATTTTTACAGTTAATTACACAAACTCAACAATCTTAATTTGGCACTATTCAACCAATGGATTGAATTCACAGCATGTCAAGTATAAAAGTTACGCATCACTACTCGTATAAAAGTATTATTTCAACCGGCGTTATATTCAAGTGTAAAAAATCAGTTACACATCTTATTAATCATGTTTATAATTTCAATCATAATGCAAGATTTAAGTATACGATATGATTTGGTTCTTGAAAATCTACTACTTGCATTACAAATTTTATCTAACAATAATTTTCACTTCAGTCTTTGTCTTTTTTGTATCGTAATATTCGAAATCTCATTATTGTAAACATTTCCGAAACACTGAAATAAACCTCCCCGTTCAAATATCTTACTCGTACCTTATAAAACTGAATATAAATATTTTGTAAAAACATCGAAAACATGTTAAAACTTCTCACACAGCGGAGGAGTAATATCGAGAGTACGCTTTGGGCTAAATGCTAAAATTACAAGTGAGTATATTACTGCCCAACTATGAATGCTTTTGCGAAAAGTTTTGCCGTTTTACTTTCACACAAACACAAACGATGGTATTCACCAAAGACGAGCATATAAAAATTTTCTTTACTTTCTTATACAAAACATTTGTTTGTTCGTTATAAATAAGAATCGTTCTGAATTTACGAAATAAATTATCGAGATTCATAAATAATGCCCGAGCGTGTGCTCTTCTTCTCTACATCTATGGAAGCCTCTTGCAAAACATATGAGTACCGAAATATTAAAACATTCAAACGGCAGCGGAGTCATCGGTGTTCCTCAGGTGCGCCGCAGCTTTAACGACGTCGCCGGCGCACTCGTTCAAAGCCGTCTTGCATTCCTCCAGGCTGACAAATGCATTATCCTGTCTCAGCAGCGCTTGCAGACGCTCAAGTTTGATCGCAGCAAGGACATTCCAGTTGGTTGCATTCAACGCAGCGACACAAGATTCCGGAGTTGACTGGCCGTGGAGGACCTTCAACATTATGCGCACCTCGTCCGAGTGTTCGCCGTTTCTGGGACCGCGAGTTCTAAGTGTATTAGGCCCGTCACAAGCGAACTCCAGCAAATCCTCACAAGATACGTGATCAGACTGACGAGTGAGATCGATGGATGGTAACATTAACCCGTCATCGTCAAGGGCTGCTTCAGGTTGGTTACTTTGCGCCTGCTGGTCTTTAATTGGATCAATGTAATCCGGTGTTGGTTCAACTGTTTCCACAGGTTCCTCCTCATTGAATGCGTTTCGTTCGGTAGCATTTTGAGGCTTGGATAAAGTGTCCGGGAACTCGAGCGAGTCGTTCACAGTTTGGTCTGGGCTGGAGAACCCTTTGTCGTCGGCTGGCAGTGAGTCTAGGGCTGCTAATTCGTAGGCTATGCGGTTTTCAAAGTCTTCCGGGCTGAAAAGAAGAGGATCGTTTAATCTCAAAATGAACTTTTTCTCAAGTGACGAAGTTTCATCTCTGAACATTAAAGAAGATCATACATAATTTTGTAAAATTAAACTATATATTCGTCCAATTGTGTCTAATTTAGTAAAACTTTATACGGGAAGTTCTAATTGAATTAATTAAGTTGTATTCCGTCTTTTAAACTCAGAGTACTCATTTAAAATGAGTCATTTTCAGGTATGGCCAGACCTGAATAACTTAGGTCTAATCATATCCGATTAGATATAACCAATTTTTTTTCCAGCTAGATAGTAATTCTACGAACAAACGAGATCCTTACCTGTTCAACTCAGTGTCCACAGAAGCAGGTTCTTCAAAGAACTCCTTGCTTGCCAGATGAGAAACGTTGGCTTCCATTACAGCGTACTCTTCGGTTCCATCGACCTCATCTTTGATCGGTGGCGCGGTCACAGCAGCCATCTTTGCGAGTGTTCTAGTAAGAGCACCTTTGGGTAAAATCAGTGGGTGCTTCCTTTGATGCCTCGTGAGATTGGACTTGGGTTGGAAAGTCTTGGACCTGTCCCTCGGTGGCAGAGGGATCGGGTTATCCTCCATGTTTGCTTGATTAGGATTATTCTCGATCTCAAAGCTGGCTGGATGGTGGCGCTCCATCGTCCTGGATGTAGGGGGCGGTGGTGGCATGTGAGACATGGGAGGAACTCGAATCTTCGGAAGGGTTTTGGCACCGCTATGGTGAACCGATTCCAACACGAATGGATCGGCCAGTTGAATATCTTTTGGTTGCAGGGTGGCGCTGCCTACAGCTGCATGTTTGTTGCCTCGCACTCGGGGTCGGACAATTGGCAACCCAGACCTGAGCATCCGAAGAGGATTTGCGTCCGCCGGCGTCTCCATGGTTGGGGTCTCCACCAGGCTGTTGTACACCTCTTTGGCCTCGTCTGTCAGCGTCGCCTAAATGACAGGGTAGGGAGGAGAAAAAATAAAAAAGAAAACCAAAAATTGCGATAAAAGTAAAGAAAGAAACGTGACGAGAAGAGCGAATGAAAGCTGAGGAGAAAAATGACGAGGCGGAAGCAACAGGTGCTTATGAATGCTGGTTTTAATGTTAGAATGCGTACAAGTGGTACAAATTTTTATAAATGTATAAAAAACGTTTCAACGAGGTTATTGGCCGTTAAGTGTGCGATAACATGCGCTTCATGCTGAGCATTAGGATTATTAAGTCACTGTGTTCGTTCGCCGTCGCAAGGCAGTTTCTCTAAACTACGCCTGAATTTGATCTTGAAGGCAACGATCCCCAAGGATTTCACTCCAAAATTAATTATAAGCGTAGATCATCTTTTATATTATTTTATTTTACAGGAAAAGTTTGTTCAGATTCTTGACAGATGACAATTTAAAATTAGCTCAATTTTTTATGGTTGTGTTTTAATTTTATTTTTATATTTAGATACCAATTTTTATATTTGCAATTTGAAAACTGACTTTGAAATTTTGTTACTTGATCAATAAATTTTAATACAATTTTAATACAGTTTAAATTTTGCTAATGAGATTAAAAATACTAATAAAAAATTAACGGCACTGTTTTCTTTTCATCATTCTAAGGAGGGATCTCACATGAAATAACAAAGACTTGAAAAGATCAAAGGAGTCAGATTTACGGTGAAAAATAAGTGCAGCGATATATCTCAATCTTGGAATGCTCGTCAAGCAAAAGGTTCATGAACTGAGGAAATTTAAAACCATCGCACTTTGGCGAGTAGTCACTTCTTTGTTCATATCCCTGCTTTCTCCTCATTATAACGATGTTAATACAAAAATATCCCTGTAAACTAGTTCTTCGTTTGCAATTTGAATGTATGGAAAATGCTAAAATTTTAATAACCATCCAAAAAACCTAAACCTAACTGAAGCCACATGTTGTTCAACTTGTGAAAAAATATTGATCGGAAATTGAAAAATCAGATTTTTCGCACAGTAAACCCACATAATTTCCGACGCTGGATGAGTACAAAAACGTTGTATTTACATAGATATTAATTATTAACAGTCGATGAGAAATTGCAGAAGCTCAATATCTATTAATGTGATCAGTCTTTGTTGGGGTCAAGAACCAAAAAATGATTCTCAACGTTATTTTAATTGTCATTAACATTTTCTTCTTAGTTATCGTATCATTAAACGCATGATATAGAGTGTGATGCACCGCGAAAGATGACGAGAGTGAAATGACAAACTAGCAGTTTCAAACGTGAGCTTACAAAGATGCGCGATAAAACTGTTCGATACAAAATATTCATTCATCTTTGTCGCTAAAAACTACGCACTACAACAACGCTATCGTTACATGTTTTTATTTGCGCAGGGAGGAGGGATTTAGTACATTACCCTTCTTGAATATTTCCTTATCTTAGCGGTGGTATTTTTATCGTAATTTATTGTTACTCACGAGGTTGAATTATTCAGCATTCTTGTTACATTTGAATACGAAAAATGCTTATCCCAATCAAAGTTTTTCAACTGAGCTGATTGTTCAAAGTTTGCTCTTTCAGATGCAACCAGTTGGTTAATATCATTTTTTTCTCAAATATCATCGATGGAGTGAACGTGTCTAAAATGTGTGAAAGTGTTAAAATATTTAATCCCTATTCATTATATCCTACGAATATTATTTGAAAACTGGAAAATTGTGTAGATCAAGTATTGTTGCTAAAAATTGTTTCCTGCTCGATTGACTTCTGAATCATCATTATTGTCTTATCTTTAGACACTCCATCATTACCAGCAACATTTTTCTTTCTTACTAAACATGAATACCCATATTAAAATTAAAATTCTAAAATTATTTTTAAAAATATATCAAAGGGGTTGCATTCAAATAATACTGACGAAATGTTAAAGTTTGACTAGCATGTATACAAAAATGAATATGATGAATAGAATCAAACACAATGGTGCTCGCTCATTTGTGCTTCTAATATCACAATCGAAAATTATTTTTTCCTTTCCTTTTTTTTGCATATCTTGTATTCAACACAGTTTACAGATAAAATTTAAAAATATCCTGATAATGTATTCTGTTTTCTTAATTCTCATCGCCGACCTCCCAGAGAACTTTCCACCTCGACCCTCAAGTTAGATCTGCAGCCTGATATCATTCTCCAAAATTTCCCTACAGACGTCGTGCAGCCCATTCCTGTCAACCTGATCTCAAGGAGCAGGAGAGGGCGGAAAAGTGTGATTCGCGAATTCCGGATACTCGGAGCTCGAATCCGAATCAAGATCCGAGTTGCTAGTAAAAGTCAGGCTCGAGCTCGGCGCACTTTCTGGCCACGATAGGAGGTTGTTTCTCGACGGGAAGGGCGGTGACAATGAATTAAGAAAACTCGTGGACGGTGGCGGTGATTTTCCACAGAGCTCGATCGATTTTGCCGAGTCCGGGTGCAATAAGTACGCCTTGCTCTTAAGGTTCAATCTCATGTTGTGCATCCTCTTGTGTCTCCTGCGCTGTCTCAGCCGGCTCCTGATATCCGTCTCCGAGCGTGAGATCGAATCCGAATCATCACTCGAGTCTCTCGTCGGATGGAACGAGTTCCTCGCGCTTCTGATCTGCTGTTTCCTCGTCTCCGAGAGGGACGACGTTCGGTGTCGAAAGGCGTTGGTCACGAGCTTGCCCTCGGTTCTGGGCTTATCGTTCTGATAGATCTTGGGCGGCTCGAGGCCGTGCATATTCTGTCGGATCATCTCCTGGTTGGCTGCGTTGAAGAGGTCGAGGCCTTTGAGTCTGGGTTTGCGCCCGGCCATCAGGTCGTTCTCCAGGTCCAGCAAGCCCTCCTCCTTACGGGCCTCGAAGTAATTCTTAACGCTCTCCAACCCGGAGACGTTCCTGTGATACTTATCCCCGAGCAACTTCTGACCGAGCTCCTTTGACTTCTCTTTTTTCTCCGGCTCGAACAAGGGGTTGCTCGAGATCACATAAGGATAATTGTCCTGCCCATTCGTCCTTGGCCCGTCCGAGTGATGATTTTTCGGGCTCTCCAGCTGACCATCCTGATAAGAGTTCCTGGAGGTTCGGTTACCCAGGTTCATCTTCGCCTCGGCGAGAGCACTCGAAATCTTCGGCCGGGTGCCGAAAGATTTCATCGCCGATGGATCGTTGTTTTTTAATCCGTTCTGAAGCCCAAAGGAAGCCATCGGGTCGAGCTTTGCGTACTCCTGAAAGCTCGAATAAAAGGAGGCCGTGCGACGCTCCAAGTTGTTGATTTTTTCCTGATCAAGGTAGCTCACGCTCCGCATATAGAGATCCAGCTCATCGTCCAGGTATCCCGCCTGTTCGAAGTACCTGTCCACGTAACTCGCAGAGACGCGCTTCGGAGCGTTGTTCTCGTATGGCAGCTTGCCGTTCTGCATTTGGTCGCAATTTGCGATACTCTTGCGACTGCGAGCCTCCAGATACTCCGTGGACTTGGCCAAGCTCTGTTTCGAGCCGGCGCTATCGAGGATCCTCGCTTCCAGGTCCGTGTCCATGTAACTCGCCCAGGCGCTCGGCTTTGTGAGCAGCTCTCGCGATTTTGCAAAACAAAATTCCGCCGAAGCTTTGTCCCAAAGCGGAAGCTTTAACGTGGATGGCGCGCCGAGTGATTCAATAGAGGAAACGGTAGACGATAGAGACTGCAGGCTCGAACACAGCCACTTGGGTGAGTGAAAGAGAGGTTCATGTGAAAATGATGACGACGAGGTAGGTGACGATTAATAGAACGGTAAAAAGTGTGAAAAAGAGACGGTGTGTGGTTGTGTGATCGGTGTCGTGCTTACGGGGATGAATGAATGGTGAGGTGATGAGCGTGCGACAAGCGGTGTGAATGACGGTGTGATGATGAAAAGTGAATGTCAAATCAAAATGATAAAGTAAGAAGACAGGGAGACAAAACGGAATATTGAAATCGGCATTAGTTATTTTAGTAATTTTCAAGCGTGAGATAAAATGTTAAATATAGTTTTTTGTTAGAGTTTTGTTTTTTGTGAAAATTAAAAATGAAACAGACTGAGTCTCTGAAACTTATTAAAAATTCAGTATTGAATTTGCATGCTTTGCCAGATAGAGTATATCAACGGCGTTCGCTTTGGATTGAAAATTCAAAATTAATGTATTCACTTTGAATGTATTCGAGTATTTTAAGTTCTGCTATCAAAATGACGTAAATGTACCTGGATGTCCGGTATGCTGGCAGCTTCTTCCGCGAAGTGTCGTCTATCGGGTTTGGGACTGTGCTGGTGTGGAAGCTTGAAGGAAAACTTACGACGTCTCGAAGGACTGGCTGGAGTACGCGGTGATTCTAACGGATGTTCAAGATCTGTCATGGAGCGTGCTGTCAATTCTTGTGCCATTGCTATTGCGGAATAGAGAGTCTTTTGATCAGCAGCGGAAATCGGTTTCACCTAAAAGTACATGATTAATTTGCAAATTTTAAACCACTCGGAATAAAACAAACAACTTTCCAACATGAACTTTGTTAAAAACGTGGAAACAAAAGAAATGTTGTGACTGTACATTTATAGGACTCACGGTGGCTTGTTTCTTTTTACTACTTTGTTTGGCTTGCATTTCTCGTAACTCGTTTCTAGCATTGCTCGATTCATGCTCACTGGACAAAGAATGGTTTGTCGCTGGCGGAAGAGGTGAAGAACCTGGAGAAAAAGATATAATAAATTTCCAATGAGCAATCCATTGTATACGTTAATATTCATTATTATTCTCAATTTTATCTACAGTACCTAGCGATTTAAACATCTGATCCATTTCATCCAAAAGACTAGGCCCGAAATCGAAACTCAACGGTTTGTCAAACCTCAGCGGACTGTCTTGATTCTCCTCATCGCTGATCTCATGGTACTCGTGATCTGGGCCAATGGTATCGGTACTGCTCATCATGCACGAGTTCATAGATTGTTTCATCATATTGTCAGCTGTTTCCATGTGAGATGTCTCTGAGCACGCATCCGACCACAATCCATCTGAACAAAAAATTATAAAATTAGCATTACACATTCTACCCAACAGAAACTTGATATCTATTTTCATTCTCAGAACTAAAATTTTCACCATTTTTATTTTGCATGTCCGACTGTGAGGGTTGGCAATTCCTCTCCCTTGCAAAATCCCTCTCCGACTCCGTGTTCCTCCTTTCCATCGTCAAATGCTGACTAGAATTATCGGTGATATCCTCCTGTGGTTTGTAAGGCGTGACCACCTGTCGAGGCAAGTGCGGATATTTCCCTGCCAGAAAACTAACATCACCAAAGTAGGCTCCGTCCAACCCCACGTGTCCAGTGTGCTTAAGATCGCCCTGCGGCGAGGAAATCATGTCTGTGCGAATCTTGCGACGTTGCGACGAGAAGGCGTTCTTGCCGTCGCCACGCATAAACTCGGCCGGCTTGTTGCTCGGCAAATTCGAGCCCAGGTAGGCTATCGTGTGCGCTGGATTGAAAAATCCAGTCTTCCCATTGTTCAATACCCCCTTCCACATTGTGTTGTTGCTCGCCTTGTCAAGCACTGTGATCACGTCGCCCTGACGATAAGCCAACTGACCTATCTCGTTGCAATCCTGCACCGCTTGCACTTGTTCCGGTTTCATGTCGGGAAGTACGCTGATCAGCTCGGAAAACTTGGGTCGCTTTGCTGGATCATGTTGCCAGCAATTAAGCATCAGACTGAAATGCTCTTTGGGACAGCAGTCAGGCTGCTCCAGTCGCTGATAATTTGGCTCGTTGATGGCCTCGTGGATCTGATGGCCAGTCAGCGCTGCCCAGGGCTGGAACCCATAACTGAACATCTCCCAGAGTGTTACTCCGTACGCCCACACATCACTAGCTGAAGTGAACTTCAAATAGGAGATACATTCGGGCGCACACCATGCTGTAAAAAAGAATACATTTGATTACTCATCAATTTAATAATTTATCAATAATCAAATGGTCGTAATAACAATGAACTTTGAAAGTTTATCTTTCATTTTACACACCAATTGGAAGTTTAAGATTCACATTAAAATTCGTCTGGTAGTAATCCTTGCCAACGCCGAGCGCCCTGGACAAGCCGAAATCCGAAATCTTGACTTTGTTCTTGGAGTAGACCAAGATGTTCCTCGCAGCCAAGTCTCGGTGAATGAGTCTCTTGGCTTCCAAGTACTGCATCCCGTCTGCGATCTGAACAGCAAAGTCGCAGAGCGACGAGACAGGAAAACTCGACCTCAAGCTCGGCTCTTTCAGGCATTCGAGGAGCGACCTCAGTGGCGCCAGTTCCGTCACCAACATCAGCGAGTTCGTGTCCAAAACCACGCCGTACAACCTGACGATGTGCTCATGATCGATCGTGTGCATGATCGCCGCCTCTTTCAGAAACTCAATCGGGTTGTTTTGCATGCGCTCTCGCGACAGACATTTGATGGCGACTTGAATGCGTTCACCGTCGTTGGTCCAGACTCCCTGCTGAACGACTCCGAACTCCCCCGTTCCCAGTTCCTTGTTGACGATAATCGCGTCGGCTGGGATCATGTGCTTGTTCGGCACGCGTATCGGTGGCCGCTCGGGCCTCTCCTCGGAAAGGATGCTCAGAGTGTCCGGGATGCTTTCCTCGCGCTTCGACAGGAGCATCTTCTTGAACTTGGAGAGGTAATTTTGGGGGAAGTGCTTCTGGAAAAATTTCTTCAAACGACGCATCTCGGGCTTGCTCATTCCAATTGCTGTTAGATCTTCTTCCGTCACGTACTTGAGTTGTGCTGTGTTTTGCACTTTTAAGTCACCTATGACAATTGTTTTTTTTATTAATTAAATTAAACATTAAATAATGGTTTTACTTTAAGGAATAATTTATTTTTAAATTTTATTTTAAATTTACCTCTAATGCCTGAATAATAGTGTTGCAACTCCGCCTCCATAAGGAACTCATAGAGTCCGGGTCCATTGTTCCGAGAGATGCTGCTGTGGATATCTGTCGAAAACAAAAGTATCAAATAAATACCTCGTAAAACAACCTTTTTTAATTTTCAATATTTTTTTTTAATTTTCTTTGGTATTGATTTAGTAAAAAGTCCAAACAGTAATACAATTGATTGCCAAAGATCATTGCAAAGTTGATTGAAAAGATTTTTATCACTATTATTTCTGATATTTATCATCGATTATTTATTATTCAGTTTACAGTTATCTGTAAATCAAAAAGTAATTGGTCGACTGAGCAATTACTTTTTGAAAAATATTAATCGACACTGAACCTTTTGTACATCAGCATGAAAGGTGAGATGATTTTAGAAAGGGATATCAATGTTGGGAAACTTAATATACCAATATTAAATTATGAACAACGACAGCTAAGTAATACAGTTTACGTCAACCTGACAAATTACAAAGGCAGCAAATATTTTATGATTCGAATTCGAGGATTATTATTATTTTTTTTTTTTTTTCAATTCACATTAATGAGTAATTAATTAACTTTCTATTGCTTTTTTATTCGTAATTCAATTACATCAATCGTTTGTCATTCGTTTGTAATAAGTGAATAAATTTATTTCGCATTAATGATACAAGCACAATTATGAGGATAAAAAGTATCAATTTTATCAACAAAAGGAAACAATCATATCACTCATTTGAACTCATCAAAATCCATCGTCATCAATCATTCACCAGCATTCCATTGTACGAAGCATAATTCACTTATAATTTTTCACAAAATAAATAAATCAATTTCGCGAATACAAACGGAATCACGAAATGAAACAAAAAAGTGTCCATCAAACAAAACCGAACGTCAGACTTTCGCAATGTTCAATTTCTTTTTAAACGTGACACAATTCGTTCAAGTCATCTGAAAGGCCAAGAGGAAGAATAATGAAAAATAAATCCAATAAAAAAAAGGAGTTTATTTGTTTAATGCAAAAAAGGACAGAAAAATCAATGAGACGTCTGAGAAGTGGGAGAGGAGCAGCGAAGTGCTCCATTTTTCTTGTCCGCAGACACAATCGCACTACTTAAGCGTACTTAAAACAAATCGTGCGGAATTAAGCGCGATGATTTGTGCACAAATCACGGCATCACGGCGGAATAAACAACTCGGCGATGGGGCGCGTCACGCCCAGCTCTCACTCTCGTAAATAGAGACCGATTTATAAATAAATTCAGGCCGACGACTCTCACCCATTATTTCGAAACTCTGGGACGAACGTTCTCAAGAGCGATGCCGTTGATAATTTCAAGCTCGACGATCACCACGGCGGTCCTGCCAGCGCATCTCCTGGCATTTAAACTTTTCGTTTCATCGTCGAGATCGCGGCACGGAAATAATCGCTCGAGGCCAGGACCGAGTTCGAAAGCAAACGGAGTCGAGAGAGGATGAAAAGAAAGAAAGTTTCGCGTCAAACACGGCCGAACACTTCCCGGCCACTGTTCCGAGTCGGGCGGCACGCAAACATCACTCTCAAGATGTGAAATCCGAGCTCGTTGACAACTCGGAGACGCACGAAAAAATCCGTGTTAGTGAGGCGCGAGATGCTGCGGCACACCACCACACACCAATCCCCTGGACGTTTTTTAAATTCGAGGCAACGCAGTCGCGGAAATGTCACTGCGCGACGTCAACAAACCATGGCCGCGTCGCCCGCGAAATTTGAATCTTCCCAAACAACAAAACAACGCTCCCTCGTTTACATTCAACCCTTTGATTACTATCAGAAATATTTTGCACTCCTTTTTTCTTTTTCTTATTTTAGTTTATGTTCCTGATTGTTATTAAATTCGAGGTTAGGAAGGGATCATCACGGATCATGTTGGTAAACAAAAAGGCATAACCTCAAAAATACAAACAGTCGTTTATTGTTGATACAGTCGTTATTGATATTTTTGATTGAACAAACAAACATTGTTTTTCAATGATTGATTATTGACAAAAAATTTGTTTTCGCAGCTGTCGAGCAGAGGTCGCTGGGGGTGGATTCCGAAGCTCGCCCTGTAGCAGTGGCGCATAAACATAGGTACATAGCTGACATTGCCGTATAAGCTACCAACAGCTACCTACAGAACGCCTTCACAAACCCGCCTCCAATGACTAATTTTTTACAATCCACGTCTCCCCGAGCGTTAATCCCATTCAGTACTCTGTTGACCACCTGGAATGACGGATTAACGTAGTTGTAGAGCATCTGATAGAGTGACCTACGACAATCGGCGACCGAGTGAGCAATCCAACCCTCTTTTTTTCAATTTCACACTGTTCGTCCGGCACAAACACGCAAAAGTGACAATTTCAATCCAGGATGGATTATGTGATGATCAAAGATATTCGCCCTGGCCAGAAGAACATCAACGTGGTGTTTATCATTTTGGAAGTTGGCCCCCCTACACACACAAAGGAGAACCGCGAAGTTCGAACGTTCAAAGTGGCCGACGGTACCGCTTGCATCAACGTGTCGATCTGGGACGAGCCGGGTCAGCTGCTCATGCCGGGCGACATCGTGAGGTTAACAAAAGGCTACGCTTCCATCTGGAGGTCATGCTTAACTCTCTACTCTGGCAAGGCGGGAGACATACAAAAAATTAGTGATTTCTGTATGGTCTATAACGAGCAACTCAACATGAGCGAACCCAATCCCAGTCTTATCCAGCAACTTGTAAATCAGAGTGGCTCAGGTCCTCTGGCTAACAGCAATGTCAATAACACAATAACCAACAATGGCAATGCCAACAGTGTCTCAGGACCTGCTGGCCGGACTCAAGTGGTAAGTTTCAAAATCAAAACAAATAATATTTTCAGTCATTGTTTTTATAAACAATAGTATAAATAATTTTTTTTAATTATTGTACAAAAAATCAACTTGAAATTATTAATTTAAACTACCAAATCAATTTAATTTTTTTACAAATTCATTTTTTAATCTGATTAAAACTGTATTTAATTGTTTGATTAGAGAATATACCGATTGATTCCATTTTTCTTTAATTTCAGCCGATCCAAACAAACACAACAGCAGCGACAACATCAAGCAGTTCGACGTCAAAGAGTGACAATGGTGGCGGTGGAACCTCAGGACTGTCGGGATCGTCGACAAGATTTGCCAGTGAACCTAGCACAAAAAGTTCAGGCAGCGGTGGCAAAAGTGGTACTCGCGGTCGAACGAGCTACAGGAACAATGGGCGGTCGGAGCGCAGATAACACACATCGGAGCTCATCGCAGATTTTTCGAATGTGTCTGCGATGTAACTTGCGATGACCTTTTTACAGATTTTTAATTGATATTAAACACGGGTTTAGTCGATGGTCCCCCCACAACGACGGGATTCTCTCGGTCTTGTCTGAAGTAAACTTTCTTGCAACTTTATAATGAGTTTAGTGACAATTTCGAAAGATAGATTGTACATACATGTTTTTTGAAATTTGCGTCTAATCTCTGGTTGATTTTTTATAATGCAAAGGACATCGACGTGTAGCATTAAAAACGAATTTTGTAGATTTACATCGGCCCCTTTCGAGAACTTTGAATAGTATATCATATTGTATAAAGTATTTATGTATACGTAAACTACAACTTTTTTCTACCTTCTTTTTTTTCATCTGTTAGCTCTGATTTATTCTATTCTTTTGCTTGCTTATCAGAGCAGCACCGAAAATCAATCGATTATTTGTATCTCTTTACTCTTTCATTTTCTGGTTAACCATAATCCGATAAAAACAGCAATAAATTGTTAAAAACAATCTTTCAAAAGTTTTTAACAATTGATTGCTTTGTTTTTATCTGATTATTTTAAGATAGAAATAATGGACACTGCAAATTGTAATTTTTTATGGCAAATCAACCGTTGTTATTTTTTTTTATTATTATAAGATATTGTAAGAAAAACGCCAGAAGTGTTATTAGTTATTTGATTCAATGACAAAGTATGGCAATGAAGAGCCACGGTTTTTGGACAAAAAGAAACTTTGTAGTTCAATGATTTCGCAGAGAACTTGAATAAACGGTGTTATTAATGACTTTTTGAGTTATACATGTAGTTTTATCTTCCTTGCAAAATAAATTTCTTATTGCTACAGAACGTGATTTAAAAAAAAACTTGAAAAGCAGCAAAATGTTTTTATGAATATTGATATTCAATTAATTGTATTTTGGTACATGTTATGATTTGTATTAATTTGTTTCGAGTTACATATTCATTTCATTTCAATTTTTATCTTGTGACAACAAGACAAACTTGCGATAAGGACAAAACACGAACAGATTTTATGTTATCAGAATAAGTTTGTGTGCTCAATCAATGTTAATGATAGATTTAAAATATTTGACTTTGAGTTTTAATCTTTATATTTGTAAATTTTATGTAATTTAAATTAAAAAAAAATAGGATTATGAAATTTTTCCTTTGTAAATGATTACTTTAAAAAAAAGAAATTTCATGGTCTTGAACCTCTTTTTTTGTTCAAATTCGTTCCAGCTTCGGACAGAGGCGCATGCGTGAAAAAGCGACACGTTGATTGGTATTGTTGTACCGATATCAAAATGACGCGCTGAAGATACAAAAATTTATCAATTAAATTATCACTAAAAATTGTTGTGTGTGACAATAGTCCATTAAAAAGTGAATTAATCGTGGCGACCGGACATTAGAATGAAAAGTAATCGTCACGCGGCGCGAAAGAGACTTTTTCATAGTGCAATTCAATATTGTGTTTGACAACCTGTCACAAAGCTACAGCTGTTTGGTCGCCGTTACCATAATAAATATGTACGGCTACATTTTTCCTACGTGATGGGAATAAAAGTTCGTGTGATCAATGGATGCAATTATTAAATCTCTGCGAGAAATGTTCCTAGTAGTAAAATAATAACCACTAGTCAACCTGATGTTAAACCGTTTCAAGGTTATGTTTATGTACGTACGTTTGAATTACTTTCCATCACTATCCAAATTTCAATCAAAAATTTAAATCGATTGCATAAATGTTTTCATTTTTTAAGACATTTTTTTCATTCGTCTTATCTTCTTTTTACTTTCAAACATGCAGTTGAAAATTTTTCTTTGAAAACAAATTTTGAAGCAAAATTTTTATGAATTTGCATACACACGTCACAAAGTTGAAAATTGTGTTACAAAGTGGTTTTGGTGACTGAAATTAGCAATTGAAATTCATTTTATTTTCAGAGTAACGTTGATTGAAGAAAGAAAAAAAGAAAACAAAAAGTCTAGGTCCTGTTAGACTTCAACTATGTGATCACTAAAAAAGACGTGATAGTACGTGAAAGTGTATGATTTAGTAACAGCGTGGGTCTACATTGTAAAAGTAAGAATAAATTTTATGTTCCTTTCTTTGTTACGTCTTAATAAAAAAACGATCATAAAATTGTATACGCAATCTTGAACATTTTTGTTCAAGTTTATCTTCGTATTTATAAAAATAGTAGCACAATTTAATTGCGTAATTATTATTATCATATATAATAATAGAATTTCTAATATAACTATTTCCTACATCGCAGGTAATATTTCAAAAAATGACGAAGTCGGACATCAAATATGAAATTGCCAACGGAGAGGATAACGAACAGGATTATTACCTGCAAACTGTGCAGGATTTCCAACTTCCCGCCAAACCCGTGACTTCAATTATTCGCCAAATACTTTTCACAATGTTCTTGATATCTATATATTTCATTCTGTCTGTTGGTTTGACATTTTATCTTCGATGGCTTTATAGCACCTTCGTATGTATTTTTTTCATTCTATAAAAAAAATTAATTTCCAATTTAAATTTTACTCATTATCTAATTTTTCACTTTCACAATCTTCTTTTTCTTTTTTAGGGCTTCAAATATCCGCTATCTGTGGTTTTATGTCACCTGTTTATAAAATTCATTCTCGTGGGATTGATACGCTGTATACGGAGATATTTTAGTCCACAAGTTTATGTCCCATGGAAAAGTATAGTGACATCTTTAGGGCCACCAGGAATTGCGAGTGGTTTTGACGTTGGACTTTCAAATTGGGCACTGTCCCTCATCACCATATCTTTGTAAAAACAAAAAGAACAAATTAATTTTATTGTCTTGTGATAATAACAATAATTTTTAATCCATTCGATTTACTTCTTAGATATACGATGACAAAATCTACAACCATTATTTTTATACTGGGATTTTCTTTGATGTTCAAGTTAGAGAAAAAGGTAAATTTAATACCAGAACTGGTCGCAAATAAAAAAAATTAATGTTTCTGTTGTACAAAAATCCCTTGATGTTTCAGTCATGGTCTTTAGTGGGAATAGTAGTCATGATATCAATCGGATTGTCAATGTTCACTTACAAATCAACGCAATTCCATTTAGTTGGATTTGTCTTGTGTTTGCTGGCATCATTCTCCAGTGGAATACGATGGACGTTGGCTCAAATAATCATGCAGAAATCAAAACTTGGTTTGCACAATCCCGTGGATATGATATACCACATGCAGCCTTGGATGTTGATGGCAATATTACCAATAGCCATATGGTTTGAAGGTAAACATTCGTTTATACATTTCAAAAAAAGTTTCGCTGATAATAAAAATTCGCTGCTTAATAAAAATGCGAATCGTATATTTTAAAAACAGTTTAAATTTGAATTTAAAAATTGGCTTTCAGGGAGCCACGTTTACAATGATTTATCCCATGTGGACTGGCATAATCACTCTAAAGTGATAGGAGTAACAGCGGCTGTTGTCGGAACTGCTCTTGTAGCTTTTAGTATGGAAATTGCAGAGTTTCTTGTTGTTACTTATACCTCTAGTCTTACATTATCTATAACTGGAATATTTAAGGTACGAAATCAGATATCAAAACAATCTACAAATTTATATAATTATAAAGAAAATTAATAATTGCGACCTAATTTTGATTTTTCATTTGTCAGGAAATTTTTACGTTAATATTAGCTTTTGAATGGAAGGGTGATCAGATGAGCGGCCTTAATTTTGCGGGCTTACTTGTGTGCCTTGGAGGGATAATACTGCATATAATAAACAAAAATGTGTGCAGTAGAAAAACGGATGAAGAGGATCATCTGGAGATGCAACATTCGAATTCTGTCCCAAGTGTCCGAAAGTTGGACGACGCGATAGATATGCCCTTACTGGCGCAAAAGTCAAGTTCCCTTACAAACTTATTAAACGGAAGTTTCAGTTCCGACGAAGACAATGATGCCAAAAGCGAGAGCTCGTCGCAAATTCTGTTTCACATTGTGCAACGCAGAGAACAGACGTGAATTTTGATTTCTACGCAAAAGATTTTACAAATTGACTAATATGTATTTAACAAAACCGTGTGTGTAGGAAACAAAAATATGAAACTTAGTTTCATATTTTCATGACTTCTGTCGATGATGATTCACGTCCAATGATCAACATGATCACTTCCTAGTGAGAATAAACATTTTTGTTTAATTATATGTACAAACATGTGATATGCAAGTTATTGCGACTCTTGTTTAACTGTGCATTTCATGGTAGTCATAGTTGTTAATCAAATACTTGTTTTCTGTGTAATTTTGGGACCAATCGTGATAAACTTTATTATCTTTTTTGAAATATTTTTTAACTTTCAGACATACAAGAGACATTTATTATACAGTTAACAAGTATAAAATACCAAGTTCCATGTTTTCGCGTTGAAAATAGTTGAATTTCAATGGTACCCAGTAACATTACTCGCTTGCAACCATAGAAGTGATTTTTGATGTGGCAAATTATATCTTACGATATTAAGTTCCTGTGTAATTAAGATTTCTATTTATAATGGCGTACGAACGTTGGTTCACAATATATACAGATTTGAAATTCTATAAAATGAGTTTCATCATTTTTGTATGCATAATATTTTACATTGAATTTATATCGACCAAAATATTTATTGTAGTGTTTCATGTTAAATTCAAGTGTGCAATTAAACAATGTAATTTCACACATTGTGATTTCTATGATACTTATAATTTATGACAGTATTGTGCAAAATTTATACGTTCTTGAAGAGTGTGAAAATGCATAATATCCTTAAAAATTTACATTTGTAACTGTAGTTTTCAAATATATATAAAGTACAATAACTCATTGAAAAATTGCAAATAATATTTGCGAACGAAACATATGCCAAAACTGATATTTATATTTTAAGACAGTCCAACGCACAAGAAGAAAAATATCAAGTTTTCAACTTTTAATCACACCAAAAGTTTGCTTAATTTGTTTATCATTGATTGCATTTTACATTATTTTTGTAAAATTACTTGTATATCATTGAATAACAAAATAAACCGAATGAAAAAAAATTGTCTGTTGGTTATATATACAAACAAAGATTATTAATTGTTTTGTCAAACTTTTTTCTTATTTTTGTATAATAAAATAATATTAAGTATTCCTATCTCACCTTTATTCATTGCCAGAAATGAGTTAGAAGAAGATCGACAGCTACTACTGGCTGCTGTCCTCCCAAATTTTAGAGAACTCAATAACACAATTCTCTTTCGCTAAGTGATGTTATGTTGAAAAGCGATGGCCGGAACTTTACGAAAAATAGTCAATATCGCGAATCCAGTGAACAACCTGTCAAAATTGATCGCAAATATAACAATCACTCAAAACCATGGTTTAAATACCGTATTTAAAAATGGTAACATGTGAGTGTAACCTCAATTGACACTTATGTATTTTTGTAGGTTAGGTCGTAACCAATTTAAATTCCTGTATCATTTAAATAACAACAACATTCACCTTATTTTCCAGCAACAATTTGAACCGTCAACAATCGTTGCTGGTTCACACAACAGCAAAACAATGTGACACCCCCGAAGAAAAGGCAAAACCGGTTGCAACAAAATCAAAAGTTCCGCAATTTACAACTGTGCCAGGATTGACAGAATTTTTTGACGACCATGCAAACTGGGGCTTGTCTAAAATCAAAGTTGGCAGGGCTTGGAAGAAAGATGAACTCAGACTTAAAAGCAATGAAGATCTACACAAATTATGGTAAAATTTGTTTTGTTATTTATTTTTAATTTATTAAGTTTGTCTCAAGCTATAAACAGTGTTTATTAATTTTAGGTTTGTCTTAATGAAAGAAAGGAACATGTTGCTGACTATGGAGCATGCTTGTAATGAGGAATATCAAGTGTTTCCGAATCCAGAAAGAATAGACAAAGTCGAAGACAGTATGGAAAATTTGGAGCACGTAGTGCGAGAGAGAAATCAAGCTTATTACATGCTTGAAACTGGCGAACATGGTGAAAGACCATCTAAAATGACCCAAAATCAAATAGGTAAATTTCATTTCCACCTAATTTCGAAAAGCAAGATTAAAATAATATCAATCGTTTTTATTGAAAATTTTTGTTATAAATTATTTGTATTAATGAAAAGATTAATTTCTAAATGTCTTTTTAGGGTTGCGGTATTGGTATCGGATGCGTGAATACCGAATTCCTAAATTTATGAACTCAACGTTCAAAAAAACTCATTCATTTTATTTCAACGGATATGCTGTTCGGAAATTCAGGAGGCGCTTCGAAGAAAAGAAGTTACTCAAAGAGCAACAACACTATAGGTTTTCTTTTCTACTTATTATTATTGCAGAATGTTGCTGTTACAATGATATTAAAATTTATAACAAATTGTGTTTCTTTTATATTACAGATGGGCTAGCAAGAAGGCAGCTCTTTACTTCAAGAATTTCCCTAACGTTGACCCAGAAGCCATTTTGAAGGAAATGCCTGTTCTTACGATGGAAGATCTGGAGAAAATAAAACAAAAGAAAAGTGCTAGGGCACATGAAGTGCCATCTTAAGTTTGTAAATAATTTTTGTTACGTGGTAATAATAATAATAAAATTGTTAATACACCAACTTGGTAATGTAAATTGATACTTGATCCACGATTCCAAATATTTTAAGACAAATATTTATTATCACGAACAATTAATCAAAACATACATGTGCAATAAAAGCTTGCTATTGTTGTTTTTTTTTCATTTTTTTCATATTATATAATCAAAACATTTTGATTTGTAACTTGGTGAATATCAATTAGATTTGAATTTTAAATTCAATCTTAAATTGAGTGAGTTATAAATAAAATATGTTTTGAATGTTTCTGGTAATCTGTTACATGTAATTTAAGTTATCAATGTTATAGAAAAATGCTTAAAAGGCACCTCTCACTATATTATTAACTTAAAATTACATAAAATTACATTTTTTATTACATTATAAAATACTACTATATACAGTTGAAATAAGACGTTGCTATACTACTTCGTTTCATACATTTCACGTAACTTTGATCGGAATCATATACAGTTTTGATCATATACAATTGTCGCAAGTAAACGTCAAACTTTTTTTTATTTGATAAGCATAACATTCGTTTTAGATAGTCTTAATGAAAATAATGACAACGGAATCAACGACAATCGTCTTATTGGTAATAATAAGTAAGGCATTCTGGTTAAAACTGAGTTAAAACAAAAAACTTGGAGATTTTTTTCGTTCTTGCGCGAAACATGAATCACTTAAATCATGGTTTGATTTAAACAATTGTTTTCGACGGCAATCATAATGTTTGCATAAACAGAATATGTATATATAATATAATTACATCAATTTGTCTAACGATTAAAAAACGAATTTGTTTTTAAACAGTAACAAAATACATATACATATGTATACCACAAGCAGCTATTAAAATCACATACGATCGACAACAGTGGTACCACTTGATCGTTTTAACGACACACGAAAAAATTTTTTTTATTCAGATCTGCTGTTTCGCTGATACATCCAGTCTTTTTTTGAAATTGTTTATAAAATGGACTACTTGATTCATAAAAAATTCATTTATCCATACTTTAATACGTATACCTTTTGTTTATAAAAAACTGCAGATCATTTGACTGCGAATTTTGCTTCTCGTGTTGTTATCGAACTTTTTTAAAGGACAATTGGTTCGTATATAAAAATTGATAAAAAAGTTTGTACGTCATTGATGTTTCATTTTTTTCATTGTAGTTATGTACATATCACAATAACAATTTATCGTACCATCCTTTAGAAAAATTTTATATGTAAAACAAAGACTGTTTTTGAGCAAACTGCACAATCAAAAAAGTTCCTTTTTTTCGTTTAATAAGTGCAGTCTTGTTTTTCAAAAGTTTATGTAAAAAATCATTGTTTATTCTTATGTAAGTGTTCATTACTCCTTACGTTTGCGTAAAATTGCACGGTCAACCTGAGAGAGAACATTTCCTCAAAATAATGACTTAAATGGTCCTTCAACGCGTCATCTTTCTGTTACGTGAATTATTGGTATTTCGCGTATCGTTGATATCACCCACAACTTTTTGTTCAGTTTTTAAAACAAAATAAAAATAATGAATAAAATTAATGAATTAAAAATCGCAATTTCTTCATCGAGTAAAAGTATGCGACAAAGGTGCATTGTAATTATTTACATGAATTATTTAATTAAAAAAATCTATAAGATTGCCTATTGCAATATGACATGCTGATTCAATCATGTGTGATATAAGTTTACATTTTAGAAATGCATCTGATTAAAACATTTATAAAGGTAAAAATTTTGTATACTTCTTAAATATGCGTTTTTTTATAATAATAATGTATGAAAGATTCATGTCGTACATTTTTTTTAAATGCGAATTTCATCGTTAGAAGTATTTACCATTTCACTATCAACCGGTATAATTTACATTTTTTGTTCCAAAAAAAATTCCAATTACAAAATTGTAACGTGCTCAACAATGTACAATTACAATTGTTCGTGCACTATTATTTGGTTCTCAAAAGAGATTCAACTGGTTAACGCAAATAACAGCTATAGTAACATGAATCTTGCCGAGTTATTTCCATCGGTAATCATGGAGAACCAGATAAACATACAACGAACGGCCACATGTGCGATCTAAACCAGGTCGTAACTCGCAGACTTGATATTATTTTATAAATAATAGGAATTTAGGGCCAACAGTTCAAAAGTACCGTGACTTTTGTTTTCGTTTTTCACTGAGTGTCGCATCACATGTGAATCGTCGCTGCCGTGTAGCGCGCTTCGCCTCTTCGCCAACTCCATTGACTCGGTCGGTACTGAAACGTGACAATTATTCCATCAACTTCGAGCTCTAACAATTTTCTGTACATTGAAATATTGTTTTCCATTCCAAACTTCCATACTTACACGAATGAGCATCTGACCCGATGTAGTATGGGGATTGCGATAAGCGTACACAACCCAAGCTCCCAAACTTGCGACGAGAGAAACCACCAAAAGAATTCCGATAACTCCGGAGACACTCATCGCTACTTTATCAGGAGCTGTGATTAAAATGTTCATAATCTTACTAAACGTTCATAATCTTTACTAATATGTTACGAATAAAATTATATTTATTTTTTTTTCATGATATGGGATTGAGATGAATAAACGAAATGAAGATTCTCATTCCTTTGTTTCATTGTTTATTAAATTTCTTCAAATGGAAATTTTTTCCTGGTAAACAGCATATATATTTTTTGCATCTAGAAACAAGGCAACAATGTGATATTGTTGTCCTAGGGCTAAAATAGCCACATTTTTGCCCTATTCCACGGTACAAAAAACACCGTTTGCAATGCGGGCACAAGCGCCCTTGTTTCGAAATATACTATGTTTCAAAAATTACATAATGAACAATATATAGTCAATTAAACTTTGTAAGCAAAGCTTGTACCATGCTCCAACGATCCGATTGAAAGATCTTTAACTTGCTGGCTAGGCTCCACACTGGCTGAAGACTCGATGTTAACGAAGCCCATCCTGGACTGTTCTTTAGAATGCATGACTGAGTCCGCAATATCCGTCTTTGCGGGGCAGCTGCTTGCCTCTTTGATGTTCTTCAATGAGCAACCCTTATCCAACCAATCCTGCCTGTTTCGTGATGTGCCTGTGCTGCACTGGTTCAAACTCGAACACCACTTGCAATCAAAGTCCGTGACTTTGGTGACACAGTCGTTGCAGTTGTCAAAGTCCAGACATGTAGGCAACGCGGTTAAATAAATAACGGTCCAGTTACGGATGTCATGACGGTCGAATGTCACTCTGTGGTATTCGTATATCGTTTTTCTGCGAACAACTGTAACATAAAACAAAACCATTCGTTAAGCGTGATTGAATTGAATCATTTTTAGTATTCAGACATTTGTGACGAGTAAAATAATACTTATGAGTTGCGAAAAAAAAAGAACAACAAATTACCATAATTATCAATATTCAAGCTTGTGATTTATTATGAAAGTGATTGTAAAGTGAACGGTTGGGAAAATCCTGGGTCTTCTGATCGATAGAAACTACAATTAACTGCGTATGAAAAAAAAATCAATTGCAAATGCAAAATTGAAAAATTCACAGTGTATGTGAAATTACCTAGTCATGTTGACCTATTATTTTCTCTGCTTAATGCGCACAAACAATTCGACTATACAAACAGGATAGTGGCTGTTAAAATTAAGTATGCGAGATTTGGGATCACGAATAGCAGGGGCAGAGCTCCCTTCATTAGGTCGGTTTTAAAACTACTTGGACGTCAGCGGTGAATTTAAATTACAATATTGAAGCATACAGTACGAAACAAAAAGTAAACTACAATGTGCCCTCTTATCACGATCCTATTTTAATTGGTCTTGCACTTTTGTGCCAACTGAAGCGTGTCGATCAATTTAATTAAGCAGTGCACAAAAATGGTCAAAGCGATCGCGGAGGAGCAAAGAAAATAGCGCGTCGAATTTATACGAGCGCGTCACTTTGCAGCTGAGTTAATGAGCTTACAAAATGATTACACTTGCATGAATTAGCCGTTGATAATCGGCAAGGGCTTTGGTCGCTCAAGAAAACTGGGATTATGAGGCATAAAGTAGCATTTCTACTTTTAGAAGCTGGCGCGGTGCCAGTTAGCGTGTGCCCGGTCAAAATAAAGTGGCGCCAGGTGCAAGTTGGTTTTCAGGCCGCCCAGTTCGCAATCTCCAGAGACACAAAAATGTCAATTTGTTTTCCGCGGAAATCATCAACAAGAGCGTGCCGCAACGAGCGCTAGGCGTAAAAAGAATGGAATCTCTCTTTCAAGTTTTTATTATTTTTTTTCCTCCAAGCAGCGTTACCGTAAAAAGGCCGACTTTATTGCACTATTAAAGTCCACGCGATTTTCGTTCATTCTTATTTATTTCTCTATCGCTTTCCTTCTCCTTGTGCTATTTTTTTTTTTTTTTTTGATTTATCGCTATCAAGTCGGTCGACTTTGCACTTACAGAAGATGGTCCTGTCCATGATATAGGCATCGCTAAGACCAATTTTCACTGGATGTTGCGAGTCCTCGATACGCTCGACTTTGATTGGTATTTTCGAATAAACAAATACGATGTCCCCATTCTTGTGCAACGTTACTTGAAACGTAAAATCGCCGCCGCTTGGTTTGTCCTGTAAAGATACTTTTTCCCATTCCACCGTAAAGGCAGTGCCTGAAAAAGAAAATAAAAATATGTCAGAAGTTCAGAAAGAAATATATCATTCAGACAAAAATCTGTTTTTGATGAATATTAATCAAATCGTCGTGAGTTGAATTCGGTTGAACGAAAATAAATGAATGTATTTATTCAAATAAAATTCATTACATTTTGTAACCTTTAGCAGAAATAATATATTTGCATGAACTTCCTGCGACAATTAAGGCACCGTGACTCACATTTATTAATACTTAATTATTCTTCAGATAGTGCGAGAAATCGATTTTATTTGAATGAAATATTTATAACGATACATAAATTTGTAATGTGGGACGTGTTTTTGCACCGCTATGTAAAGAAACGCTTTTATTTTAAGTTTTTGAAAAAAAGAGAACATTGTATCTTAATATTGCTCAGAACGTAAATCTTTGTTATATATTGGCCATCGAAGTGAATCTTTTTCGTTTACACTTGTCAAAATAGACAATAAAAAAACGCGCAAGTTTGAAATCGTTGTTACATTTTATCGGTGTCATTTGAAATGAATCACTTGCCATTTATAATATACACTTTCATTATTTTCCAAGATCAAAGAAAATAATTGTTGAAAAAAAAGGCTCGAAAAAGACTGGCAAATGACTGAGTTTTCCTTACTCAATAAATAGAATTAATGATTAGAGTTTAATCAAGTAGTTAAAGTGAAAAGTGAAATTGAGTCGTAAACCTGCAACGGAAGAGAAAGAAAACTATTCGCGGGACTTTTTTGTCGCCGTTTTTTTCTCCTTCATCCGTGACGTCGATGAATTTCATCCAAATAAGTTGATGACATAAGTTCTCACCATTGTCGGCGTATTTGACGACGCTTTGTTCAGAGAGCGTAGTGTCGAAATTTGCCATGAGCGGGGCAATATACTGAGTTGCCGCAAGCCAAGCGTGCACATATTTTCCAGTATACAAAAAGCCTCCAGTCGCGATGGTTATGTTCCGCACTTTATGCCCGTAGAATGGGAAGTCGAATTTCAGCTCGACGGTCTGTAGGAAGAGCAGTGAATGCAAGGTCAAAAATAATTCCGCTCGGTGGGCATCTGAAAATTGTCTGTCAAGCGGAGAGTAATCATCAAGCCAATCAAGAGGCTCAAATTGATGACGAGTAAATAAACACGGACAAAAATAACGAGCGCGAAATTTTGAGTGGAAAAAAAATTAAACGGCTTGCGTACTTCGTGGCGCTGGAATATCGCCGGCTGATCCGTTTGACAGACGAGTGCGCTTAAAATACTTTGTCACATGTTGCTTGGTGACGTACAAACGCCTGGTGGTACAATTAATAAAATCGCCTTTTTCATTTGTCTCAGTTACAACCGTTTGAAGAAAACTTTGAATTTTACACTGAAACGATGACTCAAAAAAACAAAATCGTTTTCAAAAATTTAATCACTCATTGACAGAAACTCAACCATTTTAATTTTAATTTACACTTTCTCCAAGGACAGTTAGCTATTGCTTGTACAATGTTATCATGCCAGTTAATGTTCGTCTATTTTAATTGCAGCTACATAATTACAACTTGTCGAAATTGACGAAACTCGATAGTTAGGATATTACATTAATTAAGAACATTACACAATTTGCAATTTTCTTGTTCTTTGTTAAACGGTTGATTAAACAATTGATTGATTAGATATTTAAATTATCTCGAGGAGATGATTTAGTCCGATAATATGACACTTACAGCAGCTCTCCTGTGGCTTTTGCTCAGTACGTTGTTGATCTTCAAATCTGGATGGTCGTCCAGATTGACCCAGTACTGCTTGGCAATTGTCTCGTTTACGATGAACGTACTGTTGTAATACTTGTGAGTGTCGTACTGAGTGTCCGTGATGTTATGCTGCGACAGGGTTTTATTACTGAAATCCTGGTTGGAGAACTTGCTGATGGAAATTTCGCCGAGATCGTCCGTGACATCTGTGTTGACATCCGTGGTTCTGGCAGTTGTAGGTGGTGCTTGAGTTGCATTCATCCAGATTTTTTTCACATTCTAAATAGTAAAAATGAAAAAAAATAATTCATTTTTTTCATAAACAATCATGAACGAAAGAAAAAAAAGTTCCATTTCTTACCTCAGGGTTTATGAATGTACAATTAGAAAAAGTGGAATTTAATTAACTCGATAAAAGAAACATTGGTTTTTGAAATGTATTAATAAAAAATTGTTCAGAATGAAATAATTTATTTAAAACCAAGCGAAACATTACAAGTGTAATACAAAGAGAAGTAAAAGTTCAATGGAAAGCGGTGCTAAAAAAGTTGAAACATTTTGTAATAATAACAATGATAAAAAAAAGGGTTTCATAAAGTTAATAATTCAGTGCCTTTGTAATTAACTTTTGCCATTTGAAATGGAAATGATATTCTTGAAACAAAGATGTTACTAATTCCTGTTTACGTATTTTACGATCCAGCTGATAATTACGTGATAAAATGTACCTTCCATAAATAGATATTTGATATACAAGTAGTGGAATATAAAAACTACACACAACAGTTGCTCGTTAACAACTAAACAACAATTGGTTAACAACTAAATAACAATTGAGACACAAATCCGTATGATAAAATTGAATTAAAAAATCGACTCGTTAGGTGTCAGTGGTAATTTTGAAAAGCGACGTCTTTTCATCCTTTTCCCGGCTTTAAATATCCCATCCTTTAGCATCACCATAGCAAATAAAAATAAACGAAAAAAATTAATTAAAACTCGTTGTTCAGCTCCAACAGTTGGTTTCTTATTTTAACAGTAAGGATAACAAATTACCGTGTTGTCCGGAGTGACGCTCTTCTCAGTTGCAGACGACGTGAATTTCTTATGTTTCAACTTGTTGTCTGCATTCTTGTCCGAGCTCTCTTCCTTCATCTTTTTCGAGTCGTCCTTATCTTTGACAGCTTTTTCGGTCACCCCATCACCGGCTGCTCTTGTTTGCTCCGTTGACGCTACTGAGGAATTAGCGTTCGCTAGCGTGTTACCTGGGGTCAGATGGTGAGCTGGTTCTTCTGTCTGCGCGGAGACGCCATGCGGGGCCGCTGTCGTTGATTCATTCGTTTCCCTCTTGTGAACCTGTCTTCTGTGCTCGAGTGGATAAAATAATATGTCCGATAAGTCCGAAAACCCATCGTCGACTTGTTCGATGTCGTACGGCAGAAATGAATCATCTGGAATCAAAATTAAACAAAATCAATGAAGTTAATTTTTTACATCTGTACAATTTTTTTCTATTTTTAAGATTTACTGAATTTAATATTTTGTTACTTTTTCTTTTTTCTTTGCTATCAACAGTACAGTAGTAGCTATCAACTTATAGCTGGTGAGATAAGAGTAGGACAAAATGTATGGGAAACTCTCTGAGGTATAGAAATATGAGTAGTTGGTTGAGAATGGTAGGTGGGCCGTGCTCGATAACTCCAACCGGATAGCTTAATAATTGACGACTCAGTGGCATGTACGGAGTCGCGCACAAAACGATCGATTACACGAGACAGCGCGATATCCGGTTGCACTTTGTAACATCAACTCAAACGCCGAATTAATTACTCTGACGCAATTGGCGCCGCGAACATTTTGTCGCTCGTCGCGACTTGATTGGCCTCCAATCAAGCTCGATTTCTCAAATCAAATGAGCGAAGAAAAGACGCGCGGCAGTAAATATGGTTTTCGTACCAGCAGGCGAGAAGTGCCACTTCTCTCCCTAGGGAGATTCGAGAAATGGCTCTTCTCGCCCACGTCGGCGATAATTTTGATCGCCTCCCTTATTGACAAATATACTACTCTGTTCTTTTTCTTTCTTTCTTTCTTTCTTCCTCGACGCACAGGACGTCTTCAATCGTCATTATTCACGCTTTCTAAACTCAAAAGTGACGTTGGTATATTAATTAGAAGGGATTAAATAACAATCGTGAACCGTTCGAATGGTGAGATCGAGTCAACATATTCTCACAAGGTGCTTCTAACTGGGACGATTAATTAAAGTTGTTTTTCTTTAATATTCATTATCGTGCGAAAAAAAAACGTTTGTCTGCGGACAATGTCTTTTAATCGGAACTTGCTTACAATTTTGAATCTGAAAAAAATCTCATTCTTCCAATCGAAACAAAAAAAATAACTGAAAAAAAAATGTTGTTATGACTTTCTAGACAGTTCTCGCGACGAACTTAAAATTTTCAGATAGCGTATTAGCGAGCCAAGTGAATCTGGGTCATCATTGTTGTTGCAGCGTGGCAAAATTAATACTGCCACTTTATTCGAACGAGTGAAAAGATAATGTCAAATTTTTATTTTGCCATCTAACAATCACTTAACAATTGTATTATTAGAAGGCTCAAGTCAAACAGAGGTGCAATAAGTAAACATGTATTTATCCAGCGATACCAATATTGAGTTGGGAATGATTAATTTCTTGGAAAAATGAAGGTGTGCGACGGTTAATTAAGCGAACTCTTCCCTGATCTTATGAGCATAATCTCAAGGATACTACGGACAATTCAGCTCATAGCAATGGAATGCACACAGGCAAGCAGTAGCGACGGTATAAATGATCGGTGTATGGATTACGCCTTGTCGCGAAGGACGTTGCCCCCCTGGCTATTTAACGAGCTCGCGAATTCATCGGCTTGCATGACGTCAGCGCCGAACCAACCATGGCATCACGGCGCTGTACGTATGTACGTACACGTCGTCCCCCATTCGTGTACGTCAATGCGACATTGCGCTATTGTACAACGTCTTCGTATCAATGAGACTGCAAATAATTGTCGCTAATAAACAACCAAGTTATACTTTCATTTAAATTGCACATTCTTCTGTGTTGCAATTTATTCATTATTTTTTCCTCCACTTGTTTTATTGAAGTTATTTTTTAATTATAAAGAGATTATTTTGTCTCAACAAACAAAGAATCATAATTGGAACAACATTTGAAATATTAAAAAAAAGTTCTGATAAAAATATAAACAATGAGAAGAAAATAGTTGTGCATTGATAAAAAATAATTTTTGAGTTTGGGGATCCATGTTACATTTTTTACACAACCATTGAGACATGAGGAGAGACAAAAAACAACGACCATTCGGCTGTCACGAAAGCGTGTAAAATTGATCCTTGTCCCGTAACAATCCTGTTTCCTGTCACGCTTTTCCGGCGACGAAGCAGCCACCGAGAATCCTAAAAGCTAGCTGTTATCAACTTAAATTCCGATCGTCAATCTATAATTATAATATAAATGCCGTTTAAGCGAACCTAGTTGCGAAATCACATTTCAACTGCAACTTTTATTTTTCATTTTTTTTTCTGTTTTATTTTTTTTTTTTTTTCTTGCAAGAATTCAATTTCTCAGCTCACATTTGTATGACTGACAGGAGTTCGCAAAGTTCTGCAAAACACAATCTGTATGCTTAGTTAATTATATATTAAATATTTACATAGTCTGTGCAATGAAAGGCATAAAAATGCTGGATTGAAAAAGCTTTATCGCAGCCTTATCAACGGCGCTAAATGCACGCGAGATCACAAGTATGCCATCTTGCGAGAGCCTCTTGGTTTCTCGGTCTTATCACACTTATGTCAAGTGTGTTTCAAGTCGATACGCTTGCTCGTAAAAAAAAGAGTAACTGATTTATTGTACGTGATGCTTCAACGGGAAATAATTTTTTATTGGACGGAAGTTCCTTTCAGAAACTTATCAATCTGATTTGTCAAAACTTTCAATGCTCACGTGTCAGTCCTGATAATAGAAACTACAGATTCATCAGAACTGTATAGAATTTATTATACAGAACGTTATATAGAACGAAAAGATGAACGTCAGAAAATCAATCATCAATGAAATATATTCTGATAAAATGAAGAACTCAAGATACGTTCGAATTATGATTCACGTCTATAAGGTTGGCTCACGACGGTTCATAAACGTCACACAGATGTTGTCCATGGACGACCTTGGTCAAATCAACTGTTCAGCGAAATAGATTGGGAAACAGAATGGGACAAGAGATGACATGACAGATGAAAGATCGAGTCATCGATACAGGATTCGGCCGGTTCTCAAACACAAAATCGTAATCGACCTTGCTCATAAAAAAAACGATCATATTGAAAAACCAGTTTCGACCACTTGCTCATGAATATGCATCGATGCGAAAATCACTGAATTGAAAATGTCAAGTCCGAAGAACAAGGACTTGTTTCGAATTTTCAAATTTAGATCAGGAATTAATCATTGAGGCTCGAATTCAAATACAAATGAAACATTGAAATAAAAGATGTTGATTTCGCAGGTACGATTAATTAAAAGCGGTCACTGCATGTACCTGTAACTGTTCCAAAAAGCTACAAGAAAATTCATTCACCCGTGGTGTTTGAATGAAAGTGGGATTGCATAATGGTAAAAAGATGTCGATGGGTTTGCAAACATTTTATTTTCAATGGATCTAAGCGAAGAGTTTAAAACGATCAGCATCGGTGTTGTCCCGGACGTCTATCCAACTGTTCCCAAGTTCAGCTCAAGTTCAAAGTCAAAGTTCAAAACGGGTCACGATTCGTGAGAAAACGATTGAAGGGATGCGTCACGCGATGCTGTGTTCCACTCTCGATGTGAAAGTACCTCCGAGGTGATGCAGGAATTTGAAGAAATCTTGCACGTTGAAATATCAAAACTTTTTCATCGCCGGCATAAATAATATTTTCGACAACCTTTTGTCGTCTCCACGGAGTTTTATTTGTTCTCGCGTTCCCAAACTTATGAAAATTGAAATTCATACCACAAATCCCACGAATTGTATCTGCATGACACTGCGGGCTGTTTTATGAGTACTTAAATTAGGCTATAAAAATGAAGACAAGGATAAAACATGATAACCGTCGGTGGAGAACGAACAACAAAAAAGAGTACCGTACAATGTTTTATAACTGATGTCCGTTCGGTTGCAGTCTCGAATCAGTGGGATAGAAATGATATATTTAAATATACGCTACAAACAAGAGCCTATTTACGGTACGCGATTTCCACTTATAGCAAGAGGATTTTAATTACGTTTAAGTGGATTCCACTTGACTTCAACTGTATTCATTAACCGTACATGGCCCTCTGAGGGCTTTCATGTTGCCATTTTTTTTTTCAGTTCATTTCGAGCACTTTGTTCCCCCAATTTTTTTTTCCAATTTTTCATTGTAAAAAATGATTCATTCTCTATTCTTCGGTTTCAACGGCTGAAACGAGACTTACAAACGAGGCGAAGAAAATGTAATGCTGAATGCAAACACTTGCCTAGGTGAGGCATTTCAACGGGCATTTTTTTCTCTGGTATTAGAATGGTATACGACAACGAGATTTAGCGATACGGCTTTAGGATTTTCAGGCCAGCAAGCAGAGTAATTACGTGCCCACGAAGAGCGCATAAACCGCTAGCAACACTTAGCAACTGAAACAATGCAATAAACTAATGCAAACTTGCGCAAATTGGCTCGTCAAATTAATTTTTTTCTTTCGATTTGTTTTAGTTTTGTAATTTTGTTTCCTTCCTTTTTACTTTTCGTTTCACTTTTATTCGTTTGATTATTAAATTTAACATCAGATCTGAGATATATAGACTCAATAGCAGATCAGAGGGATCAGAGTTGGAATACAGGAAGAAAAGAGAGAAAAAAATTAAAAAAAAGTTGAAGTGTGTCTCAACACAGCGATAGAACCAATGGGGGAGATAGCGGACGGCCCCAAACTCTCGTCCAGGACCAACTCTTTTTATCCCCCTTCAATGCTCTCATTGTACTAGTTCCGCTACGCTGGCGCGGAACAATTAAATCCTAAAAAATGAATCGGGACTTTGTTTGGCCGCAAATACAAGAGCCGAATTGACGAGTTTAATTGGAAAATCAAGAGTCAGAGTCATCAGTGTGCGGGATTTTAAATTGCGTCGCCGAATAAAAATGTCAATGAAATTTTGCGATTGACAAATGAGATGTCAACTAACGACGACTCATTAGAAGGATTCGAAACATTCCTAAATGATATCCTTGGGACAAATAATCCATTGTTGGATTACGTGACAAGAACCTCGTCGATTTCCGGGTAATAAAATATCGGCAGGGGAGTCCGGGCGCCGTCATAACTGTAATTAGGCTGAACAATTTTCACTCTGGCGTCGCAAAAGCGGACGTGTTCTCATCAGACTTATTGATCCTAATTATCTGGACTCACGACTCGTTAAGTTGCGGCGTATGCATTGTCATCATCCCACGTATAAAACTGTCTGTATTCGCATCAGACCCAGACAACAATCCCCTTTTACATGGCTCGAAGCAACCGCCGATAATTAGTCTTCGGCTTGTTGCATTCATATATTGTTTCAATCTAATATCTGGAAGAAGAAAAAAACAAACCATATCTGGTATGAAAAAAATTTGCACCGCTGACATATTTATTTTAGTTGCAATAAACCTGAATTCTTTAAATGAAATGTACGTTGCAAGAAAAAATAAAAAGGAGATGAAAAAATATTTAAAAAACTAATAATAATAAATAAAGAGCAACGATGTGAAATGATGGCACGAACGATTACAATAATTGTAGACACGCGTGATCTGGGTTAACATGTGTTTCAAGATCATTTTGACAAAGCGTCGCGTTCGGCCATTCAAATTTAATGAATCGCATAATTGTTGACACTGCCGGAGCGTAAAGTGTGGCATGTAAAGGCACGTTACACCTGGTAAGGATATAAATAATAAGCGTGCCATTTTTAATGACCATTTCATATTGCACAATCCACAACGACGGCTTAGTCACGAAGCCACGGCATCCCGGCAATTGCGACTCGACGGAATAACTTCAATGCATATTCAAGGCACGTTGATTCCACGCGAATTCTGCCTCGCTGCTAATTGCCTTCCACTCTAGCATGCCTCGCTTTTGTTTCATCCTCCGTGGTTTTTCTGAAAAATGTTTTCATCGTGAGATTTACATCTGATGAAAAACAGACAAGACTTGACTTTTTTTCCACAAGACACGCATCTTGGACGTCAGACGCAAATTAATTTACACCATCTTGGAGTTGGAATTCGTTTTTCTGTTTGGTCCTTTGAACTCTGGGACTAGAAAGTATACTTTTAACGAAGATTAAAGTTCCGTTTTTTCAAGATTGAAAATTGAGCAAGTCAATTCAACAGTTGAATTTCTTGGCGCCCAATTGTTGCATGTCCGTGGGGGCAGTTTCATTCCGACTAATTTTGGTGAAAACGCCGACGAATCAGGTGAAACAATGCTTAAAGACAATTGTCATGACTTTGCATAATGTACAAGTCACGTCTCTTATGTAAACGCAAGGACAGAACAAAACACCTGGTTGAAAAGAGGAAAAAGGAGTGTTTTGAAATTTGTAGCTGTGCGTGATGGAAGGAGTAAACGATTTCTCAAGAGGTGAAGAACGGGCCGCCCAGATGTTGGTCATATTTGGGTATCAAACAAAGCGGATCTCAGATTGGTAAAGATGATCTTGGAAACAGGGGTGCGACATAAAAACCGGTTGGCAATCGATCGGTTTTCACGAGCGTTTTAAGCAATAGCGCACGTGCGCAGACGATTCGAGTGGTCGTCTTTCTTACACCCACATGGCGCGCCTACATGAAAACATTTTTCAGCGACTAAAAAAAGAAAAAGAGGAAGAAAGAAAGACGTTGAAGAAATGAACAGGATATAATAATGACCCGAAGGGCATTCGCGTTTCCCGCTTTTTTTTACACCGGTTCGAACAATCTACGGAAATGAGAGTTGGAAAATCGATTTTCTTATCATCGAAATTCACTAAAATAAAATTTCAATTGCGCAATAAAATTAATTCAAATATCAAACTTTTGTTCTTTAATTGTTTGTAGTTTTATGAAATCTTTCAACTGAAATCATATTTGTAAACACATATTTGTGTTGTTCATTTAATTAGTAAGATCACGAATTGCGAAATAAAATCCCGTTATTGATAGCTGTCGTATCGCTGCTCATGTTAGACGCAAACTGACAATAAAATCGCGGTATTGAATGTTAATACTCGTGTGTAATAATTGCCAAGGTGCAATGCACTTTGCAAAGTTTTCTGATGCCGGAATTGCAATTAATTTTTCGGAGTTGACATCATTTTAAATAAGAAATGTAGAGTTTAAGACAGATTTTTTTTAATAAATATGAAAGGGCTGTCAGATGGTGACTTTATTGTAATTGCATCTCAAGATTGAGTACATCCGCTCGTTTATCTTCGCACAGATGCATTATTTATCGAGATCAAGTAAATTTGATTTGAATTGAACAAAGAATCCTACGAATCAACTGGTATCTGAAACGGACGCGTGCTGTCGCTGAGACATACATATTTAATTATTCAAATCAACCATTTCATTCATGCTCACTCGATTTTCCACCAATCGAATCTTAAACTGCGATGATCAGCTCGCTAATCATCCTTACATAAACCAACGACAATTCAAACGATGTACAAACGAAGGGAACAAAAAGACATAGCTATATCTATCATATAAAACATCAACTTGAATCAAATAACAGCGCAAAAAAGAGTGCATCGATTATTATTATTTTAGTGCGACACAGTTTTGTTACACGCACGAAAGTCGCAATTGATGATATCACAGCGGTGTGACGTATCGATCAAGCGAGGAGAAAAAAAAACTTATTTGAGCGTAAAGTGCGCGACAAATGGGGATAAAATGATTGGGCGATGGAGACGCCAAGTGGCCGGCTATCGAGGCATAACCCGCGGAGGGCTTGAATTTCCAAAGCGAAGCCATTGGAAGATGAGGCCTGGCAAATGCTCATACTTTCATGCGCGTTACACACACTACTGGAAAGCCACGCGAGAGGGTTACGACATACACACACTTGTGCCGACTTTCCACGCACAAAAAGAACAATGAACTCCACCGACCGACATTCATCATTTCGCATTAAATATACCTCCCCCTCCCCCTCCCCCTGTCCCAATCAAACGCGACTTTATCTTCGCGCGAAATTGACGTTGAGAACAATCGCAAATTGAGATTGTTTTGTTGAGGATCATTTAATTTGTCTTCTGGTGAAGTTCAAATGTGGCCTCATTGAGACTAGTTGTCACCTCATATATTTAGATTTGTTATGAGATTCATTTATATGAGTGGTCCCATCTTTCTTAATTTGAATAGATCTTGATTCAACAAGTTAAATACTAATTTTGAACTGGAATTGAAAAAAATGATCATAAATTATATTTTCCATTTAATAATAATAATAATAATTATAATAAGAATAATTTATTCGTTGTATGTATTATTAAGAAATGTATAAAATCAATATGAACGTTCGAGCAGCAAAAAAAAGTTTGAAAGAAAAACTTTACAACTAAGGTTGCTGGAAAATGCATAAATAATGCAGAACAAACGACTGCGTGACTAATTAATGATGAAAAGAAGAATGTCGCTCGTAGTTTTCCAGGGAAGGGGGATGCAGTCTTGGATTTGGGCCTCGACACATGTCGACGGGAAAATGAAAATGATTTCTCGGCCATTGTTGGGCTGCGTATTAAAATTCCTTTGTTTGGCACGATGCTTCCCAGAATATCGTGCAGTCTCCTACCGTTCACGGAAAAGAAACACATGCGGGTTACAAAAATAAGACAAAAAACTGCCACTCGAAACTCGAAAGAGAGTTACGTCGCCCAAATTATAGCCAAAGTTATGGCGCGGAAATGTTTTCGTGGAGAAAAGAAAAAAAAAGTAATAATCGCTGTGGCTGTTTTATTTCTGAAATTCGTGAGCGAACGATCAACGCGAAAGGGGGATTTCTGTGTGAAATCTAGTAGGTTGCGGATAATAGGATGATCGACAATCAATCACTGGTTGCAATAGTAACAATTTTCAGAAGCACAGCTCCATCATTTCGGAGCACAGTTATATCAGCTCCGAAATTGGAAACGACGCGATCATCCAAGAATCTGTGTCCAATTCACTTTTCACGCGCACGAAATTGTCATGCCGAATCGACCGAGTCGATGGAAAACATTTAAGATGGATGTTCGTATGTGGCAAAATGATCTTTAGACGACCTTGGCAGCTTTGTACAGAAATCCTCAGTTTGCGTAGCTTAACCAAGGCAATCCTGCCACGCTTTTTTCACACTTTGTGGGGCAATCATGAACAATTTTTTGTTTGTCGCTCGCGCGATCGTACAAAAAAAGAACCTCCATGACAAACGGTTACTTTAATTTACGTATAATACTTTATTTTTTCCCTTTTTTGCCAGACCTTTATCAAACGTTAGAATCTCTCTTTCTCTTTCTATTTTTCCACCGTCCACCCGGACTTAATCTCGGTTTGCATTCCTCAATGCCGCCCCTGTTTGTTATGTAAATGTTTCGCATCCAAATACAAGATAATGAATATCAATGTTGTCATTTTGTCAACTGTATCGTCTCGGTTGCAAGCTGGCGATTCATCTAGGTTCGTTGTTTATGGCTTCTGTGACGCTTCTTCATACAATTCTGATCGCTTATCAACATTGGACTCGTTACCTGAAAGTACAGTTAGGAATCAGCAAAAAAAAAAAGAGAAAAAAAGGTATATACCTTTTCAGCTGCGACGAATTATGCAAAACGTATCTTTTTTTCCCTGAGAGAACGGAAACGTGCGTTTAGAACAAAAAAAAAGAATTGTCGCTTTTTATCAAAGGCGAGATAAAAATAAATTATTGTTCAGCAACTGGGGAATGATTATTATTAATTATCTCCTCCGTTTTCAGCAATTAAACATCACAAGTTGGATTACATGAATAATAAGAATTTGTACGGGGTCAGGATTTACTAATTGGCGTTTCGAAACTAAATATAGATTTTGCAAGCAACAAATGAATTTGTCCGAGATAGCGGATAAACCGAGAAGCACATTTGAATTAATTTATTCCAAAACACGATGAACGTTTCGAACGCCATGCGCAATTTTTACTTTTCTTTTTGAAGATGAAAAAAAAGAACAGAAAAAAAAGACTTCAGCATCGGAAAAGCCTTGAACTTTGAAAACGCGTGTGAGGTTCGGAGCCGCAAGTGAATTGGATTGCTGAGGACGATACTGTACAAATTGAGCCGCGATTACGAAACCCACACCGATCAGTCGGTTTGAAGTTCTCAAGTGACTTGAACGTTTCTTAACACGAAACTCGCCTGAGCGTGTCAAACATTTCTCTTGTCGGTTCAAAAATCAGAACAACGACGGTGAGCTCATTCCCGTTGTTCAAAAACAAGTTTACCCAGTCACACACTTTAAATTCAACTCAGATTGTGAACAAATTTTTTGGAGCAACATCCAAAAAAACAAAATCAAAAACCCGTTACTTTTCCCACGTTTCTTTTTGGGGGTTCTATTTGCGAGCATCCGGGACGCACTCGGAGTCTCTTTCTTTTCCCTTCAGGATAACAAAACGAGGAACAAGAAACGCGAAAGAGAGAGCTAAATATAAAGGGAGACAATGTTTTTCGTAGGCCAGAAAAGCCAGGAGAATTGTGTAGTACATCGCGTAGGACGAGCGGGTGGTCTCCTCGCGCATTCAACAGGCGATGTAACATGACTGGCTCCTCGTCTAACCACGCTTCTCTGTTTATCGCGAAAGCTACACAGTCAGCATAGAATGCCGCGCGAGAGCCTTCTCCGCAAACTGCTTTTCACTCTCTCGGAGCCTCATGTCGCGTCTCTGTCTGGCCGCTGTGAGATCGCTCGTGTGCTCTCCTTTGGCCTGCATACTTTCGTCTCTCGCGGTTTTGTATAAACAAAAATAAACATGCGGTAAGAGGTGATCTTGGCTGAGGACAAATTGTGCGTCGTTCGAAACAGAAACGTTACCTGGTTGCGTGCTGGCCGCCGAGAGCAATCCGAGTACGATCAACACTTGCAACGGCACTAACCAGAAGCGATCACTCGCCATGTTTGCGAGCCGATGCACTGCCGATCTCAGCAGGCTGGATCGACGGGCTTTTGTTTCTGCGCTGCCGATTTCCGGGCGCCACCGATATCTCTCGATCGTTTTCTCTCTCGCGTCCCCGCGACTTCTCCTCTTTACTTTTGCGCTCGGGCTCTTGCTCTCTCAAACCGGTATCGGGGAGACTTCAACGTGCGACCGGAATAGCATGTTAACTCTCACCGCACTCAAACTCAATTGGCCGCTCGCGGGCGCTGATGGCGACTGGCACGACGGCACGACTGTCCGCTCCGCGTACCGCGTGCGCCGCGCTCTTCTTCTGCTTGTCCGGGTGGGGGAAACCGCACGAGGCAAACATACCCGTTGATTCGCACTGAAAAATTTCCAAAAAATTTTAATTTTTTCAAATCAGTTATAAACAATCCGATTTTGACAATTGATATATTTTATTTGGTGTTTTAATGAAAGATGTATAGTATTTTTGGTTGGGTGGTTCTGATTGGTACGACCATTCTGAACCGATCCGAAACCTTGACAGAACTGAAGTGAGTTGTTGGCTAAATAAATACTAATATATATTAATTAAGTCATTTTTTGTTTTTGCTTGCTTCTTTGTTTGTCATGATTCCGTCTCTCTCGATTTTTTTGAAATTTTTTCCCATCAGACCTGCAAACAAAAGCAACATTTCTTAGAAAAAATAAAATAAATAACAAAACTAAAACAACATTTTTGAAAAATGCCCTTCATACTTTTCGATTTTTTTTACTTTTTGTCAATCTTTGAATTTAAAATTGTTTTTCTTCGTTTATTGTCTTTTTGAAAAGAAATTTTGAATAAATTTCTTTACGTACTTCATTCACATCAAAAAGAATTTGGTTCAAATTTTCGTGCGTTCAAAAATTTGTGTTCTAAAACTCCACCAGGTCCACCAACAAAATGAATATTACGATAGATGCAGATGCAATAATATAAAAGCGAGTAATAAAGTTAACTTGACATGAGTACAGATGGCGCAACGTTACAGACTTGAAAAAAAATACGAATTACAAAATCAAAATGATCGAACAAAAATCAACAAAAATCAAAAACCGATTTCAGCAAGCATTTTTCTAACCTCAAAAAAGTCGACACCAACTGTAGTAATTATTTATTTATAAACATTCTGAATATATTTCCCCCGACTGTTGCGCCATCTGAGAGAATCATCAACAGACATAAAAACACAGAAAAACTGAAACTATTATGCATTATTTAGCAACGATAACAAAATGATAGTACTTTTATAACTAATCAAGGATCGATCTCGACCATGGAACAGTGACAATTCAAAGCATTTCTCATCGGCAGATGTCAAATTGTCAAACAGTTGTCATATGAGTCTGGTGAATTACGTCACAGACAATTTCTCACTCGCTGGACTGTGGTGCGAGCGAGACGGAGTGATGCGGGCCCGAAACGTGCGCTGCCAGTCGTGCGGGTGGGCCGACGGAAGTCAGGTTCAAGTTTAAGCATGGCACTATAACATGTTCAAGGATGTACCCGCGCAATCACCTGACGACGATGCTGCTGCACCATCTGCGCAACGTAACGCGCGACCTGTCATTGTCCGACTTCGGCAGGCTGTGTAGACAACGACACCTGGACGAGAGGTTACGGGTGCTCGCACGACTTTGCACCAGCCGACTCGAATTTGTTATTGCGCAACGGTTCAGACAGACGATACAGATCCTCCACCTGTACCAGAAGATATGGCAGACACGCGACCTGAAGGAACTGGTGCGCACGTGGAACTACAAAAGATACCTCTTCAACCGGGGCCAGTTTGTCTTCGCCTCGACCTTGGTGACTTCCTACAATTGGGACAAAGAAAGAATCTCCGACCGAGAAATGTACAGGTCAATTAATTAGGCCAGTTTAGTTTGCTGTCTAATTCATTCACTAACGTCTATTCTTGTTAAAAACGGTTCTTAAATCGAGGACTCGGCAGGTCTTTTTTTATACCGCTAATTTGGTGAGGGTCTAGTTTTTGTTTGCTTCTTGCAACCGATGATTGTTTATCTTCCAATCTTCCATAATTTTTATTTTAATATTAATAAACTTGTTCTTCCTTTAACAACAACACTAGTGTAAGTTCACTAGTCGAGTGGCAATTAAAAGAGCATTAACCGCTTAAACGTTTAACTTATATTTTCTTATTGATATTTTTCTATTGATTGGTTCTGACTGACAATTTAAATTTGACTAAAAGCCAAAACTTAGATAAAACTTTCCATTACAGTTGTTGCAGTGACATTAACGAGGTCTACAAATTGAAGGATGCGACTGTCGTGTGTCCACAGTGCCGTTTGCGAATAGTCATTGACGTCGTCCGGCCTGATGTTACCTATTGCAAATGTAAAGATATACATCATCATTTTAACGGCGAGGCTCAAGGTAAGTACAAGTCACGAAAAGCAAATCTAATTAACTAATTTTGTTATTATTACTTTACGAGATAAAATAACGTTTCGTTTACATTTCATTTTCTTGTTTGATTTTAGATTGGGAACCCTTTATAGAACGCCAAGATATGATAGTGTGGAGAAGAGTGGAAGAAGATACGGGTGGACTTTACGCGTACAAAGTGTACGGATCATTTGACGATGTTACCGCAGAAGATTTCCTACAAGTGCAAATAGACATAGATTATAGGAAAGAATGGGATCACACAGCGAAAGAGCTGACTGTCCTGGACACGGATCCAAATAATAGTAATGATCAAAATGGGACGTGTGACATTTTATACTGGGAAATGATATGGCCTGTAAGAAGAATATTATCTAGTATGAATTACAACTCAGCCGTTGCATATCAAATGTTGATAATATAACAAGGGAAACTGTGTTCCAGGCTTTATTTGCTAACAGGGATTACGTTTATCAGAGAAGGTGGATGCAAGATGAAGAAAAAGGAATAATAGTCATTATAAGTAAAATTACCGATCATCCAGATGCGCCTGTACGATCAAATACTCATAGGTAAATTGAAAAAAAGGATTATCACTTTATTTAATTATTTAATTAAATAATAATTTAATAATTTAAGAGGGAACACCTAGAATGACTAAATCCATGCCTAAATTCAAAGGTGGATTATCGAGGTGGGAATTCAAAGGTACTTCAAATGTCTGTGGAACAAAATGTGCCATGTTTTATGTAACATTATGACAGTGTCGCAAAAATGTGTTTAGAACAAAATAATTTTAAATTCTTTTAAAAAAAATTGAAATTAAAATTGCTGTTGATTGGGGATGGATATAGTTATGATATGTATGACTACAGACTTTGCAAATTTTTGTCCTAAAGATTATATTTGTTTAAATTTTGGCATTTTCCAAGTGTATATTCCTTCTTAAATACAAAAATATATTCTAATATAAAATATTTTGTTTAGAGTATCTTCGTACTGGTCTTATATGGTCATAAAACCGTACCGTGGATTCAATGAGAATGGGATTGAATTCACGTTGACGTATTTTGACGATCCTGGCGTAAACCTCTCGTATGCAATCACATCATGGGTGGCAATGAGAGGTATTTATTTTGAACCTTTTAAACTAATTGGTGAGAATTCAATTAATTAATCAATGGGATTGAATCAACAGGTTTTCCAGACTACTTGTGTAAGATGCGAGAAGCCAGCAAACAGTATAAATCTTACAAAATGTCCAAAGACTACATGATAGAGTCGAAGTCTGAGGATAGGCGTGACAAAGACAGCAAAGACGAACTAGAGCAACCAAATATCGTTAAGGAGAATGCTGATGCAGTGATTCCCAATACCACACAGCATAAGCCTGACGACATCAACATGGAGAAGCAATCAGAACTGAAGGGTCGAACGGATGAGAAATCAGAATCCGAGAAAACAGAATCACCTGAAACTGTCGGCGAGGAAACCAGTGGCTTCCTTAGCTCCTTTTTTATTACGAGGCTTTTTGCTTGAACGCAACGAAGTCCGTTTCACTGTTGTTGCGCTATTTATAAGAAATCTATTAACTGCAGTGACTCGACTCTTACCACAGTGATTATGTTGTTGTGTTATTCTATATTTATAGATACTGTCAACAATTAAAATGAAATTGATGAGTCAAGTTTTTTGAGATGAAATTTATTGTTTCTTGAACAACAGTGACTAAAGAATTGTACTTGTAAACTATCTTGTATGAATGTTTTTTTTATTTTTCTTATTTTATAGATAAAAAATCGTGCATGTTTAAAAAAATATATATCTGACTTGTTGATTGACTTATGGTTCCGGCAGTTCTGACAGACACACGTCAAAGTCGTCGCTAAACTCGAAGCACACTTTCTCTGGTAGAGGTTCCGGTTCGGATGCAAATCCCTGACAATCCTCGTCGTGGCATTTCTGGTACTTGCACTTCTCTGAGATATCCACCACCCAGTATATATTGTTACTTTTGTGTGGCCTGCCGATATTCCTGCAGAACCTGTTGATCAGATTAAGTTAATTTTATTTGAACAGTTTTTATTTCGATGTTTATTTTCAAATATTTCAAACACAATATCACATTTAATTCTACCTGTTTCCTAGAACTTCATAAACCAGTCTGTTGAGTTCGGTGTAATACTTGCAACACCTTATCCGACCTGGCTTGATGACCTCCCTTATGTGTTTATCAAGCTCAATATAATGCGATTTCGGTGTTGTTAAAATCTTATCACTTGACGAAACCTGAAGCTTCTTTAACAATTTTTCCCCAACGTAAAAATTGATTTCAGGCTCGTTCGCCGAGTTAAACTCGAGCAATTTGAGTTTAGTTTTATCAGGAAAGAAGGATATCAACGAATCTAAGAACAATTGCACTTCCTTATTCTTAATAACCGTAGCTCTGCCCTCTATTGGAACGTACTTGGAATCCCCAGCGACCTCCAGGTATGCCTGTTTGCCCCACTTTGTAGACTTGTAAATTCTAAAATGACGGTTTTTCGTGTAAACGGCTGTATCAACAAAGAGTTTGTTCCCCTTGTCAGTAACGACAACCAAGTTTTCCAAATCAGCTTTCTTAAACAGTTTCAGTATATCGTTGGGTTTGTTGTCAAAAACGTACTCCAAAACGTCTTTGCAAATTTGCTTGACTAGTTTGCCCACGTGAAAATTGTTTACAAACGCCACATCCCTCGTGTTGAAGATTAGATGTCGACTGAACTTCACCTCCGTCGTTGAGTCCAAATTGACGACATTTTTCTCGTTGATTACTATATCCCAATTTTTAAGAATATAGGCAAACACGATTTGAGTTAAAGTTTGGGTCATCTTCGTGCCATCTCTGTTTGGGTTTTGCTCTTTCATAAACTCAAGATCGAAGTAGATGTACGACGGCTCATTCTCAATTATCACCTATCAACAAATTATATTATTACAAGAATTAACAAATTAACGTTCTGATTAATTTCTTCTGTATACTCACTTCGTAACAACATCTTTCCTCGGGAAGACGTTGAACGTAATACCACCAATAGGTCTCAGGATGAGTAACGACAAAATGTCTAAAACCTTCTTTGTTTTGATAAACGAACAAACTCAGCGGATTGATGGGTGTACTATTTTCATAGACGAGATTTATTGCATCGCTTTGTTTAGGAAATTCAGCCCAAAATCTCGTGGGTCCCATCAAGGTCAGAGGCATCTCCTCAATCTGGCGGTCCAATTTTTTACGTTTTCGTACTTGATTCGTTTCATTTTCCTCGTTTTGGTATCCATAAAATTGTTTCACATTGAATCCGATCATTTTCGTATTAATTAATTACAATCGAATCAACTCTCTTAAACGTCACGCGTTCTCTTCATGCTCAGACTTGTCAGACGGTGTTTGTTTCTGATAATGAATTTTGAAATCACTTGACATTGAGATTTCGCGCCAATTCGAGGTTAACAGAAACATCCATTGTTGCCATTATTGCAATCTTTTCTATTTGTCAAGAAGTTCGAGATCAAATGTCAACAAAATGTCAACACCAGAAAAACTAACCTCAAAATTGTCAGCTGCAATAATTAAACAATTATAATTGTAAACAACACAGTGAAATTGTATAATCACAAACCGAAAAAATAACAATCACAAAAATAAACAATATGGCGACCGTGCGTTAGATGCCACCTAGCGGGACGTTACCGAAAGAGGCAGTCGATCTGACAGAGGTTGTTTGTCTTGGTGTGGTGTCGTGGCTGACAATTGTCTAGTGGAGCAAGGGCCAGCAAGGACGTGTCCCCGTGTTTGGTTTGTTGTGGCACGTCGGCGGTATTGGACCAACTGACAAAAAAGATCTCGGAGCCCCCCGGACGCTGACAGAAGTGCGTATCAGGGCGTTGACAACTGGCCATAAAATGGTCGTCGGTTGGGCGCATCGCAGCTGCTGCTGATAATGTGTACGTCGCCCGCAGCGACAGCTCAGCAGAAACGTCGAAAACGTGTCTAAACGGGAGGAAACGTCGTAAAACCATGGGTGACACGAAAACGCAGCTCAGCACCCACGAGAAGAAGGGCTGGCTCCTCAAATGGACCAACTACCTGAAAGGTTATCAGAAACGGTGGTTCGTTCTGTCCGAGGGCTGCCTCTCTTATTACAGGTATGTTTGCCCGGACTGACCGGCCAATGCCGAACTGTCACTTGATTCCATTGCAAATGAGCTGATCAACAGGAACCGCTAAACTTGTCACTGCTCTTCTTCTGTCCATGTGTATGGGGTTGTGTCGCAACACACACCCGCATACCCTCCCAATCTCATGCTTCGGCCTCATGGATTCTTTTGCCACCAAAAACATCCTTCCTTCTTTATACACTTACCTTTTATTTTCATCACTTGCTCCGAAACTTATGTCAAAATTCGTTGACGGAGAATCCGAATCTTGTCCCATGTGACGCCTTTGTTTTCCACTCTCTATCGATAATTGCAATATACAGTGATCACTGTGACAAGACACATTTTTTCATGTCACTGTCATCTCTTCAATTATGAGATCAATATGTCATGCTGCCCCCTGAGACCATCATAATTAATAATTTATTATTGACTTATTTTATTTGCTCTGTACCTTCATTCTTATTGATATTTTTTGAGATAAGCGCACGCTTAATCGAGGTGCATGTTGGTTTTAGGATGTTTGACAGGTTTTTCCGCGTGGGTCGAAGGTGATCTTGGCTTTGCAAAAGTGAGACCATTCTGTTTCCTTTCAACTCTTATGTATAATTTGTTCCTTTTTTTCTCTCTCTCTTTTCGTTTGAATTTGTGTTTTTTTTTCCTCACTTTTTTGTTGCTGTATATTTTTATTTCTGGTTTATGTGTGCAGGAAGTTAGTGTTGTGGGAGTTTCGTCGCGCGATTAAACCCGAACAGCTGTTTATGATTGACACAAATACTAACTCATGGAAACTAGAATTTCGAATGTGAGGAAAATCAAACAAAGAGATAGGGATAATCTATTGATGGTTGTTGACCAAGAGCGAACGGTTGGCAGTCACGAATTATCACTTCTGCTTTGGTAATAAACTTTTGTATGCAACAAAAGAAAAAAAGAAATAATAATAATGATAAAAGTCATTACTTTGGTGTTCATTTTAAAATCAAAAGCCATTTGTACATTTAACGGCTAGGAGACTGTATGACGTTGCTCAATTTTACCGGTTAGTAGTAATTAGTATCGTAATTAGTCGAAGAACGTTATTTAGGCAGGCTCGTGTTATCATTTTCATACGTCATGCGTTTATATTTGTGTATGCATCATCGTCTGCAATGATTTGCAGAGGTGTCTCTGCAAAGTGTTAATAGCACCGCACGATAGGAAAAAAACAATCAGATTGAACGATTGCGGATAAACTTTTGCGTGAAATTATATACAAATCAGATCAAAGTAATAATAATAGAACGGAAAAAATTAGATCCGCATTGGAACTCGTCCAACGGTTGATATCAGTATGATCTTTCGCAGTTCGAGATTTATATTTTGCTTATAAAATTTGAATCAACTCGTTAAAAATTGGATGAAAAACAAAATGTCAAAATTTGCTGACCTGTTGCTGATGCTAATCTATATCTGAACAATTTGCTTTTGAAGGGTTTCATGAATGAGGAACGAGAAATAAGATCCTCGTCGAGTGAACTTGAACTCATTATCTAGATAATTTTAAAAGATAACGATTTCATTGTAAAGCAATCAAATTTACGATAACCGCATTTTGCTAAAGTGGAAGATTTGAAGTTGGCGAACAAAAATGAAATAATCAATTTTGAAAAACAGTCGTGATCAATAGTTGAATTTTGTTTCAACTTTTGCATTTTTTTTTCAAGCCACTCTTGGTTCACTCTTGTCACGAGTTTTATATGGACTTATTTTATGTAATACATGTGCGGTTCTGAGTTTTTTGTTTCTTCTGTGTGGGTAGTAAGTGATTCCTTTGATTCCTTCTTAAAGATCGAATGACTTACTTCACAAGCACAAGTCAACAGTTTTATGAATAATACAAAAATGTTGTTTTGGTTTGATGTTTTGGTTAGTGGTATTTTCATTTTTTTTTTGGTTTTTAATTTTCATTTGTTTGTCATTTTTTAAATTGTTTTGATACAAATTATTATAAGATTTAAGTCTTTCTTCAGTGTAATTAGAAAAGTGAACTTGAGATTGCATATTAGTAAGTTTCAATTCAACAGATACTTGTCACCATTTTGTTCAAGTACTGCAGCAATCGTCATTGTAATATAGGGCTCCAAATTAGAATGCTACAATGACTAGAATTATACGACGAAACTAAAACTACATATATATTTATTTGTTATCTAATCACTAGAATTGTGTCCAACTTGAAAATTTTTGTTATTTATATTTATTTTAGAACCGTGGCCACTTTATTATCCAAGAATAGTTATAATGGTCTACCTATTTTGACGATTGATCGATTTTATTGAAAGATTCTAAATGCCTTTTTAAAAATAGCACCAACGTTCATTTCAATGAAATTATTTCAGTCGCAAATTTTTCTTCAACGTTCAAGTTTTACGTTCACTTTGATAAACGACAGTCCCGTGATGAAAACATGAAAATCAGATTATTTGAATCTACAAACTGGTTTAGAATAAAATGGAATTCATTTATGCATGCATCAATTTTGTCATCCTTGGTGTATCGTTTGGAGTTTTTTTTTCATTTTAATTTTCTCATAAATCTGTACTCATCTTGACTTTGTCAGTGTAAATGCTTTTTATAGTGTTTTTCTATTAAAAAAACTTTTTGCATCAATTTTGCCTGAAAAAATAAAATAATTTGAGAATTGAAAAATTAAAAAAAAAGGAAAAATAGAATGAAAAAAATCACGTACATATAAAACAATTGGATTACACTACAAACTTGATGCAAAAAAGTAATTGGTTGACTTGTATTATTTGCGCTCTTTTAATATGTTGAGCAGCATACAATTTGCCAGGTATTTCGCTAAAATTTCAATCTCTTATTTAAAAAAGTTCTACTTGAAACTTTCGATTTCGTAACTTGACGTCGTATCCGTAAATATAATTTGTAGTACATTTTTCAACTGTTCCATTGAAAATTGTTCAAATTTGTTTCAACATTTTGGGACCGTTTGTTTTTTTGTGGACTGTTTAGGGCTGAACCTACAGGGGGGCCAAAGATATCAACACGACGCAAGCGGAGAGCTGCCAGAGCCTCCGAGTAAGTAACAAAAACAAACTAAAACATCGACAAATCAATCACCGATTATTTTTGCAATTGTTATCTACCTCGACCCTTTCAAACAGATGATCATTCATTCTGAAAGGGCAGAGACAATGTCGAAAGTTTCACTATTTTTTTACATTCAAACTTCTCTCTCCCTTGAAATATTTTACCAACACGAAGAGAAAAATATAAATGTTACATTGAAACTTTGATTGCCAATTAGAAGATAAATTTATTGTTCGGGATTCTGTTATTTTATTTTTGACGTTTTTATTTTCATCCTTTCACAACTACTTGTTTTTCGTTGTAACATTGTATTTTTCTTTGAAATATCAATGTTTGCTGACAATTTGTTTTTTGTTCGTAATTTTGTAAAATCATTTTATCATCTCATGGAGTTATAGGTGTTGTTTGAATTTATTTCTATGTTCTTCATTCTGTTTTATCTGCCGTTGCTTAATTACTTCATTTTATACTTATTCAAATTTTTCAATGTTGAATTTCATAATTAAATGCGTACTCACCCCGCCCAATCAATTGTATGAAAGGCTAGGCAATGCCATTTTGAATAATGATTTTCACATGTTACATTCAACCTTTGATTTGGTATCTAGATTTTTTTTTCTATTTTCCATCCTGTGCTCTTATTGTGAAACAATTGTTTAATTAGAAATGCGTTTCGTGCGCTTTAGACAAATTTAGTTTAAGTTTTAGAATTCATCTAGTTTTTACGAATTTTTGTAGTTTATATGGAATAATAAATTTACTGGCAAACAAAAACCGTTTTTGAAAGAATGCAGATTGAACCGAGACGTGCAACAGGTGGAGTTCATTACATTTACCATTTTTTGTTTCGGCGTTTTTAAATTTTTGGATGCTTATTCAATCAAGCCAATTCAGGTTATGATATTATACAAATAAACTTTGTCAACAACCATTGAAATAAATTTCTAATTAAATTTCTAATTTCTATTTTTTATATTTTAAAAATAAAAAATTAAAAAAATGCATTCCTTTAGTTTAACTAAATTTGTTAAGTATATAACGCAATTTATTTGTAAAAAAAAACTATTATAATAAAAATATTTCTTGAAAATGATGAACGAAAATGGCAAAGACGCGACGCGTGGGATTAATTAATGTTCAGCATTTTGTCTTGTACTATCATTTTGAATGAAAACAGAAAAAAAAGTTCAAAAGTTCGTTTCATTGATTCCCACCGTTTTTAGCACTGTTTTTAATTATTTATCCGACCGAATGGGACGGTTGCTCTATCATTGTCTCACTGAATGATCAAAAATAATGATCCTGCATTCTTGCTCGAACCGTTTATTGCATAATACTTAGAAGTATGAATAAAACTGATAATAAAAATACCAATAAAATATAATTAAAATATTGTTATCTCATTTGGTTCATTTCTAATTAAACGTTTGTTTCGACTCTCAGTGTACTTTATCTTTGACCAATTAATCCATCAGAATGTATCGATACTTGTTCATCGCATCGCTAACTGACTCATCTCTACCTCTTTGAAACATCTTGATTTCGTATCACGACGCTTGGGGCCGCTGAAATTAACAATCTCGTGTACGTTGTGCTTCATCAACCAATTTGGTTCAGTGGCCAGATATAACAGCATCAACCTGCATGACGAGTTGCATGACTAAAACTGGGTTTGTCAGTGGCATCAAGGGGTCCGATCTAGTAGAAGATAGACGAAGCGGGTGTTTCAAGAGCTAATCAATGAACCCAACATTCGATGAGTAAATTAGTCGGTTTACTAATTGAATCATCCAGTTCCTGGTTCACTCTCATTCTGTTCTCTATCTCTTACGTTTACCAGCTTTGAATCAGACGTCAACCGGGGATTGTGACACTTTTGCTTTTTGAGACATTTGTCCAAGACTCCATCCTGCGACATCGAATCACTCGTGCAACACCAAAAAATTGAGTAAAATCAATTTCATATGTTTTTTTATCCTTTTAGGAATCCAGCGGAAGTGTCGCACGCTTGCAGAGGCAAGATATCACTACAAAGGGCCTTAATTCACACCGTGGACGCTTGCACTTTTGTCGTAAGTGGGTCGCAAACGTTTCACATCAAGGCGGCCACAGAAGTCGAGCGCCAGGAATGGGTGACCGCGCTTGAACTAGCTAAAACGAAGGCTGTCCAAGGTGAGCGAACATTTTTGTCAATGACACGAGATTGATGGCAAACGGTTTTTTTTTCAGTCAATTAACGTAATCATTAACTTTCATTTTTATAGCAGAAGAGGAAGAGGATTTCCAAGACAATGAAAATCAGGAGGAAAATATCTCAACCACGAAGGATCTCAACGAGAGCTTGCAAAGGATGGAGAGATGTTATCAAGTGATGGAGAAAAAAGTGGAGGCCCTGAAACATGCACTGATCGCTCTGGACATGCCAGATCCCGCGGACCCCTCGGCAAAAGCCAAGTCATTCAACGAGAAAGCCGTCTCTTGTCGTGAAGCGGCTAGTAATATGATAACCGTAAGTTTGACACATAATCGAGTAATCGATACCGTGTACAAGATAAAAAAAAATTGATTGGAACGAATGTTTTTTGGTTGCCCTTCTATTCTATTTTTAATTCGGTTGTTTTCTTTTTTTCTTCTTTTAGGCGAGTAAAGAATATTTGATGACGGCACAAAAACAAGATTCCAAATGGAAGAAGATACTTCAACACGAGCACGACCAAAAGTTGGAACTGCAGTCGATGGTAGTGGACCTTGCAAATCAGCATCGTCACTTGGAGCAAGCTGCGCAACTTGCAATACCTTCCGGGATCTCTCATAGAACTTCACGTGAGCATTTTCAATTCGACATTTTTCAATCAAAGTTTAGAATATAACTTTGTACCGGGTTATTGTTCGGATTGAAAATTATACCTCCGGGATATCTTTACAACAGTTCGTGATTTTTATCGAGGATGTAATGAATCAAGTTTAAGCTGTACTGAAATCGATTGGCAATCGTGAATTTTAATTAAAAGCACAAATCAAAAAAAAAGTTACAACTTGTTTACTATCAACATAATTTGAGTCATGAAGTTATTGTGCGAGCCGAGCGTGCTCCACGCGAAACTGGAATTTGATACTCGATAACCCACGCGAGGCGCATTTGTTTAAACAATTGAATTTATGTAGAGTTATTGAACAACAATGTCGATGATAAAACAAATAGAGCGATTTGCTGATACGTCCATTCACACGCCCTACGATATTATCGCGAAACGTGTTTATCTATGAAAAAAAAAAACAAAATTTGTAACACAATGGTATATTAAGTTATTGTTTTCAAAAGCAGACGATTCTGTTAAACGAAATTCAATAGCTTGAATGAAGCTCACAAAAGGTCCGCGTTTAATTACTCAAACAGTTCGTCAGGTCTTATTGATTTCATCCCATCTTGTAGCTCGAGAAAAGGAAAGAAAGTTATGAAGCGAGTGGCAATTTTTTACATAATCGATGCCATTTCACGACGAAAGCGATCGAAATTATAACTTCGATCCTGTTCTTTTTTTAAAAGGAGAAAAAAACAATGATAAAATCAAAGGAAAGTCGAGGCAACAATTGATTTGAAAAATTTTAAAACTTTTTGCAAACTTCAAAAAGTTTACAATAAAAGTGACCCCATCTGAGCATTTGTTCAACACATCTAATGGATGGCAATATTAAGATGAATTGAAACCATTTAAAAAATCTTATCCAATCATCTCGAAAATTTTTCATCTTCAAACATTGTTCAATGCAAGAAAAACTAAAACAATTGCTTAATCGCTCGATCGCAAGTGTTTTTGCAAAAATCTTTTTTCTGAAAGAACAAAATTGCATAAATTGTACACAGCCCAAACAAATCGAACTGCTCCGAAACTCGAGTTCGAAATATTTGACTTCTCCTTTTCGCAGCTCTCTCTGCACGTGACGTCTGCACGATTGTGCAGCGCAGGCGCGCACCAAACTGTTTACGTAGATGTAGTTTTATCTGAGTTTGGCATCGCACAGACAGGTGGCCTTGTGGGCTGTCACTCGCGGTTCTGCTCGTTTTTTCGAAGTCTTCGCTAAATCTCTCGCAGTGTGCACAAATCTCATTACACACCTGATCCGTCGAACTTCCGCGGGCCCAAACGCAACACCAAAGTTGGTCTTCCAAAGCGAGCACCGCGCCCCGAGCAACGGTCAACGAGACCTAGAGGTTACGTGAAAGTTGGCGTTTTCACAAGCGCCAACTCATTCAAAAAAACGAGTGCCTTATAGAGCAACCCCCCTCGGACGCCACGATTCTGTCTAGTAGGTATCTGTCAAATTGGCAAATCGGAGCAATCGTGCCACGTCCATCTGCCATGCCACCAGTCTAGCCTCCTTATTCTTATACTCATTTTATTTTTGCTTTTTTTTTTTGCTTAGTCATACAGCTTCGATGGCCATTATTATAATGTTATATGCAGTCTAGACGGTTTTCCCGCGAACACTTGACATTTCGATGAGCGCGATAGACCAACTTGCGTGTACTCAGCTCAGCTTCGCGTAATGAAAAAGTAAATTGAGTTACTCAGATTTAGGACGAGTCGCTTACTAATCGTAATAAGCTGGCAAGTAAGGCAATCTTGGAAACCTTCGTTGATACTCTCCCTGCAGACTGGCTCGTTCATCAAGAACTTTTTCATTCGGTTTCTTGTTATCGGTAATGTGTTTATTTCTGACTGTGACGTCAGAGAGACCAACACTATTTTTTTGATTGGTTAATTCATTTTTTTTCTAGTTTCATAATGACGGTGGTTGTAATTGCTAATTCCTAATGAGTGATTAACTAATGCAAAAATAATGCAGAAAATTATTTCCCTTGGAAAAACGTAAATTGATTCGATGATGAATGGAACAAGATACTGTAAAAGAGGCGAATGAAAAATACATGTTTATAATAATGATCCCGGAACTGTTTTTGTATGAAAATGTGGAAAATGTCACTGCGATTAAAAGCGGCGGCCAAGACGGTTGTCGCCAGATCGAGAAATAACTTTTAACCGCTTGCGTTAATTGCTGTGTAAAAATGACTCAGTAATCACAACTATCAGCCAAAACGTTTTATTTGAAAATAAAATCCGTGCATCGTATTTTTATGATTAATATTTTACAATTTTGTAGACAGGGGAATGTACTATTGAAACGGGTGTTGATTTTTAGAAATTAATTTTTCATTACAAAAGAAAAGTATCGCTAAATCTTTGATTCATTAATCTCATCAAAAGTATTTTAACGGTCAATGATTCATCTGATGTACATTTAATAAATTTTTAATGCCATCAAACTATAATTTAAAGTTTATTTTGAACTGTAATCAATACGTTAATTAGTGACATACGTTCAAATTATGTATATCACCAAATGATGAGATAGTGGACTGATAATGAATGTCGTCGACATTTTAATATGTGGCTCTCATATCACAGTCACACTTCCTTTTACAGAGAGAAAGTAGTCGAAATTATATTCTCGTGTTACTTTTGCTCGGGAAAACTTTGTTTTCTGTTTGGAAATATAAAAAAATTGTTTGTAATCGCTTGAAATTAAAGAATGACGGGTACTTGTTGTTTTAAATTTGAAAGTTTTGTTTCAAAGTGCAATATGATAAAGTGAAAAATTTGTTTGATTACAGATACAGTTGTGAGTACATCTCCATCAGAGGATGACGAAGACAGTGTAGTATTTTACGATGCACAGGAGTCGGATTCATTCACCCTAAACATATCCAACGTCAATGCGGGAAACCTCAAATCACGAGAACGGGATCAAAACGATTCACAGGGAAGTGACGATGGATCAAGCTCTGAATGCGACCCGACTCCTGACATCTCTGCTAACGATTCCACAAGAACAGAGTCCTTCCACATTGTGACTGATTCAATTGCACTGCCAACTTCCGGTGCTAACGCTTCAGAACTGGATAATGTAAATATTTCCTTCGTCACTGATATCAACATGTTTGATATTCATATAAGTGTTTTATACGATTTATGTACTGAGATTTATATTTGGTTTGATTTTTCATTCGGTGTTGATTTGCAGTCACAGTCGAATTGGCAAAAAAACAATGACGGAAATAGCTCCGGGATGACTAGAACAAGCTCCAAGCGAAAACGCCGGACCCGAGTTCCTGATAAACCGAACTATCCTCTCAACCTATGGAGTATAATGAAAAATTGTATTGGCAAGGATCTGTCCAAAATTCCTATGCCGGTCAATTTTTCCGAACCTCTGAGCATGCTCCAAAGATTGACAGAGGATTATGAGTATGCCAGTATTCTTGATAAGTAAGTCTATTTAGTTCAATTGCAAGTTTAATAACTTCATTTCTTCAAACATTCGAAAAATTTGTAACGAAAAATATGGAACAATGAAAGCTATGTCTGGTTAACTAAACAGTCAGGTTACACTGTCTCCAACAATTTATAGAATTGCATTATGAATGATCGAAAATTTTCAGGGCTGCAGAATGTACGGACAACTTCGAGCAATTGGCATACATTGCGGCCTTCACAGTTTCGAATTACTCAACGACTGCTTCGCGAATAGGAAAGCCCTTCAATCCGTTACTGGGCGAGACTTATGAGTGCGATCGTACGGAAGATCTCGGATGGCGAGCGATTTCGGAACAGGTGTCTCACCATCCACCCATGGTCGCTCAGTACTGCGAGGGAAGGAGATGGCGTTGTTGGCAAGAATTCACTATGGCCTCAAAATTCCGCGGCAAATATTTGCAGGTAATTTACGCGGTTATTTTCATGCCCGTCCACTTTTTCCCAAATTTCTTGTTGCCATTTTTTTGTCATTTTTTTCTTCTTTAAGGTTGTACCTCTTGGTACAGTACATCTCGAGTTCGATAACAGTGATGCTCACTACACATGGCGAAAAGTCACCACCACAGTCCACAATATTGTAGTCGGGAAATTATGGGTGGATCAAAGCGGCGACATGGAAATCGTCAATCACAAAAACGGTAACAAGTGCCATATCAAGTACATACCATATTCCTACTTTTCACGGGACAGTCAACGAAAAGTTAAGGGCATTGTCATGGACCCCAACAAAGAAGGCAAGTTTGTCGTACAAGGCAGATGGGATTCGTCGATTGAAATAGCCCCTGTGCTCAGCACTTCGGGGACGCCGGACAACCCAGTTTACAAAACGGGACGCTACTCCGTCGCCTGGTCTCGTAACTACCCACCGTAAGAATCGACTCGATTATGTAATTTTAATTTATTTTTCAATTGGACGAAATGAGCAATGTTGCAAGTCTATTCTCATTTTTTTAGCGAGGACTGTGAGAAATATTACTATTTTACTGAGTTAGCATGCCAGTTGAACGAACCTGAGGATGGAGTCGCTCCTACGGACTCGCGCTTAAGACCTGATCAAAGATTGATGGAAAACGGACTGTGGGACGAAGCCAATGCTGAAAAATTAAGGCTTGAAGAAAAACAAAGAGTAGTGCGAAGAGCACGCGAACATGAGGCTGAAAAAGCCGCTACCCAAGGTGAATCATTGATCATAAAATGTGTACGAACAAATATCAGTCAATTTTGTATCACGAAATAACGTTATGGTTTTTGCAGGATTGCCATATGAACCGTATGAGCCGATTTGGTTCAAAAAGCAGGAAGATCCGTACACCAATAATCTTTGTCACAAGTATACGGGCGAGTACTGGGACTGCAAGAGGAAGCAAGATTGGACGCGATGCCCGCAGATATTTTAGTCTGTTGATTAGGTTTCTATCGTTTAACTTAGAAAGTGCGATTAATTCCACTTTGCTGTAAAAATGAAAATTTATGAAATTAACTTCCGAGTGGAGGCTGCTCGAAGTACAACGCTTGAACATAAAGTTAGACTTGTTCAGATAGTTGATAAACTGGAGGACGATAAAGACAATTTCATTTTCTTCCAACATAATTTGTATCGACTTAAGAGACACCAGTAAACAGCAGTTGAATCTTAAAACTTTTATCACGGTTACGAATTATAATTTTATTTATATACGTTTTTTCATTAACTGGAAAAATACAAGATGGAAAACAAAAATAATTGTTTTTGATCATTTTCACGAATTGAGCAGGAGAGGTATAATATTAAACAATTGTTTTTGAAACTTTCATTAACCAAAGAGTTTGGGTACTCTTTTGATATGTTTTGATTAACAATTACAATTTGTAAATTATTATTGAAGGAAATAGAATTCTTTAAGTGTCAATACATGTAAATATATACATAAATTATATGTATATCAATGTATAATACTAATAATATTTAAACTCCAATTTTGGATAACAATCATGTATAATAATAAGAACCCGAAATTGAAGTACAAGATACAAAATCAATAGTCACAGATATCGAACAGTTTCGAAAAGTCGATAATAAAATTTCTAGAGGAGTTATTATTAAATACTTTTATTAGTAATTTTGTGTGAACTTGTGTGCTGTGACATACGAAACCATAAAAACTTTCAACTATGATATTTAATTTTCTCGTTCCTCCTGGTTCAAGAGAAGCAGTTGCAACGTTAAACGATAATTGTAAAATAAACTGGATATAATTTCAATTCGACAATTTTATTATGAGCTACTTCTCGAAGAATTTTAAATACTAGTTGAACAATGGTTTAGCTTCTGTTATAGTATTTTATAGTCATAGCAGAGTTAATGTTTACGCAGCATTTATAAAATCGTTTTTTCTTTAAATTATATACAAACTCAAGAAGACAAACTGTTTGCGCTTACAAAATTCAAGCAAGAAAATTTTGTTTGAATAATTTTATCAAAGTATGGAATTTACTTTACGATGCATCACTGTCAAAATGTATACTTAAAAAAAATTACTATTCTTAGTCGAGTTGATTGTATTGATTTACGTGCCGACATTGTTTACAACTATGTTAAATTGTGAATCGATTAGTTTAAATAAATGAAAGAATTACATTTTGTTAGCAGCTTTGTTTCAAATTTTATACTTCAATGGTGATGATAATTGGCAAACATTTTGTTACAACAATATTTTATGTTCCACGGTCCGGTTAACAAGATGAGCGTAGCTAGCTCATTATTATTAGTTAATAAAAGCGCCATATTTGCGCGTTCAAGTGCGCCCTGACAAACTGACAGTGCTACGTTCAAAACAAAATTGTAACTCCGTTCGTCCGTTTTTAACTGTTTTGTACACTTTGAAAAATAGTTGAACATTTCGAATTGAAATTAGGTCTTAGATTTCAAGTATTTTAGCAGAGGATTGTTTGTAATTTAGTTTGAAAAGGTGTATTGATTTTGTTTCCATTAAATCACATAGGTTTCGTTAGAAACGCGATTTTAAAAAGGTACAAAAAAACAATATTGTTTCCGTACATAAACATTTTTTAACAATTGTCTTATAGAAAGTTCATTTCACAGTGTTTTTTTTATATAACGGTTAATGATGAATATTGAAAACGAACAAAAGAAACGTCTGTTTCACAACAGAAAAGCAACAGTGTCAACTGTCACCGTTTAAGTTTGTTTTTTTTTTTTTACAAATTGATTGATGCTTCCTTTGTTTCTTTTTCATGAATTGCTAAAACGTGTCAATTATTTACAGTGTAACATTTTTCATGCAATACATAAGTTGGATACTGTACATTTTTGATAATACGATTTTCAGAAATTCAGCGTTCCGCTTAATTTTAATTACAAAACAACCAACACCGGTTAAACCGACTTTGTAATTTAAGAGAACGTCACGGCTAAGGTTTATATTTTAATGTTGAACAAACATGCTTTGAAAGGTGTATTGTTTTGTTAAATTGAGATGATATCCTTAAAGATTCGATTATTGCGAACTTAAGGTCTGAAAACTGGTTCTATTGTCCATAGATTAAATGCACTGCTACACGCAGGGTATGAAACCATCTCTTTTCGTTTCAATTAATCATCAATCATAGCGCATGTCTCAGGTTGTAAAGTAAGTTAATTATTTGATAAACGAATCGCCATGAAAATTATTGCGTTTGACATCATGAAAAGAAAGAGAAAAAAATGTAATATTGAACAAAAAGAAAAAAAAAGAAATAAAAAATTCTATATTCAAGAAATTTTATCTATTAATAAATATATTAATATAAAAATTTTATATAGCATCCAGCACGCGCGAAATAGAACTATAATTGAACAATTTTCAAGCACGTCGAATCAAACGTTTATCGAATTTGCAAAAATGAAAAAAAAGAACAAGAACTGTAAGTTAAACGCTGTCTCAGCTATAATGTTTAGTGCCTCTTATTTTATATTGCGAATAAATAATTAATTACCAACAACGCATCATTTCTTATGTATTGTAAGTAATGTAATATATTTATTAGTTTTCCAATGTAAAAACAAATGATACAGAACAAACAAAAGGTAAAGGACTATGTAAGAATCTTGTTTGTTGGCTCGTTATGCTAATTAATTGTAAAAAAAACAAAAAATTAAAAAAACCGAAAAAAAGAGTTGCTCGAATGTCACATCTTATTTGTTTACCTACATCTCTCGTTCGTGTTTAAAAATTAAAAAAAAATAAATTTTTAATTAATCAGACAGGTAAATAATTTAATGTACCTTTTAAGAAGAATCGAAGAAAATCGTAAAGAAAGTTTATTTTTTATTCGCAAACTACTCTTATATCGATTTTTGAACTGTTGATAGTTTTCGTTAGCGTAGACAATTTTTTCTACAACTACCACAGTATTGTTTACAACCATGCAAACGTTAAACAAACATCTTCGAAAAGAGAACAAGAGCTGTTACAAACTTGGCGGGCTCTCTCACCGAATACCTCGTTTACGTTTTGCGGTTGTGCGCAAGAAAAAAAAAGTTCCTAGAAATTGGTCTCGGAGCATTGGCGCTAGTGATTTGTGAATTGTGTAGGCTGGTAGCGTCGGCGGCCTGATCGGCGCGCCGCCATTTTATTCAGTGAGCTTGCGAGCGGCTATCTGACGAGGTGTTGAATCGTTGATCGTAAATACGCGTACACCTAGAGCAACGAACCGCGTGAAATTGCGTGTCCCGAGTGCGCGTCCCTTTGCTTGGTAATCCGCGAGCATCCAGGATGTCGGAAAGGGAGGACAACGTTTACAAGGCGAAGCTCGCCGAGCAGGCGGAACGCTATGACGGTAAGCGCGTATTTTTGCGCGGCCGTTTATCGGCGAGACGGACCGCAGCGTCGACGGTGCGCCCCTCCCCTGCCGCGGACACGGGACCCGCTCTGATCGCTTTGTTCCGGCGTTGCTAAGCGTACGACCTTGCTCGACTTGCAGCCGCTCATTCAGCTGTCGAACGAGCCATTATTTTGCGGCGCAATTGCACGCATCGATCCGCGGGATCTTCGATTATCGAGCGCTTCTCTCAGATTTGTCATACCTACGTGTGTCTCCGTCTCTCTCGCACCCGCGGGCCCCTCTCTCTCTCTCTTTCTCAACGTCGGTTGCGAATACAAAATTTTGTGTCTGCAAAAAAGTCATGGAGGCAAGGAAAACGGGACCATGCAAACAAATCAAATTTAGCTCGTCTTTTTTTGTTTCTTCTTCCGCCATAGATGTGGCGCTGTCTTTTTCTCTTTGACACAGCCACTGGCATGGAAACACGCCAGCGTCCGGCAGAATCGAGATCGCCGCGCTGGACCGTAAAAGGTTAAAAGGTTAAAACGCTGGGCAACGTTAGCGCGGGATTACGCGGAATAAAATCAGGGGGTGCGAGTGCTCAAGGGTAGCGCCGGAGAGAAAAGGGAGAGAGACGGAGAGCGAGAGCAAAAGAGAGACGGAGAAAGAGAGCACGCGTCCGAAAGAGAGAGAGAGAGAGTGATGGAGCGCTCGCGCGAGGGGCGCATGAGAGGGTGCGAGAAGGAAGGGAGGCCGTAGCCAAAGGAAAGTATTGATCTGCGGCAGCTATCCTCCACTCCTGTGAACTGCTCGCCACTTGTACGCCAACTTTACGCCTCTCGCAAAATCAGCTTTTCGGCTCTGCTTTTCCCGGCGCCGATTTTTTTGTTCCCTCCTCCCTGCAATGAAATTTCTCCTCGTTGTCATTGCACACACACATGCCACATGATTATCTTTTTTTCACCTGTCATTTCGCACCTCTGCAGCTCTCCGCGCTGGTTATTAATAGACTTGAAAGATCAATTTTTATAGACAAAGTTGAAAAAAAAGATGCACATGTATATTTAGATAGAAAGCCGATTAAATTGATTCGTCAAACTCTCTCTCTCTTCTTTGTTATCACAATTTTTGTTACGTCCGTTGTCATTTAGAAAGCGAAGATTGTCGTTCGATTGTATGGCCAAACTTGACCTGTTAGTTTTTGTTAGTCTTATCTTTCATGGCAACAGGGATAGATTTTTTACTCAAACTATGATGTTAATAGAAATCAATAATTGAAAGAGAAAGAAACAATATTCAGTGAAAAAAGAGAGATAAAAAATAATGAAAATGTCAGAAAAAAAAATGAATAAGTAGAATAGCGTGTCTATTGGGAGTTTTTTTTTTTTTTTTTATAAAAATGAAATAGTGAGATATGATGTGTTTAGTTCTAAAATCGATAGTGAAAAAGCGTCAGGTCGAAATGACACGCAATTTCAGTATTGATGAGCCCGAAAAGCCGCTAATGCGCCTGGGGAGTCATTACCAAGTCAGCTGTTTATCGCAACCAACTAACAGCTTGTTTTGTTCTATGTTGACACAGAGATGGTCGAGGCAATGAAGAAGGTGGCGTCGCTCGACGTCGAGCTCACGGTCGAGGAGAGAAACCTGCTCTCGGTGGCGTACAAAAACGTGATCGGCGCCAGGAGAGCCTCTTGGAGAATAATCTCGAGCATCGAACAGAAGGAAGAGAACAAGGGCGCCGAGGAGAAACTCGAGATGATCCGTCAATATCGGTCTCAGGTGGAGAAGGAGCTCAGAGACATCTGCGCCGACATCCTTGGAGTTTTGGACAAACATCTCATCCCCTGCGCGTCCACCGGAGAATCCAAAGTTTTTTACTATAAAATGTAATTTATTTATGATCCGTTGGTCTTTAGAAAGAAAAAAAATTATTGATTTAACGTCATAAGACTGATTCTTTTTGTCGGATACAAAATACTTTTGTTTTTATCGGAAAAAAAGAAAGACGTCAGATCTTATATGACGTCAGAAGTTTTATGTGTTGGGCATCTTGTTTTTGGGAATTAATATCGGTCTGTCGTTTTACAGGAAAGGCGACTACCACCGTTATTTGGCGGAATTCGCGACTGGCAACGACAGGAAGGAGGCAGCGGAGAACTCGCTTGGGGCGTACAAGGCAGCGAGTGAAATAGCCATGACGGACCTCCCCCCGACTCACCCCATTCGTTTAGGATTAGCCCTTAATTTCTCAGTCTTTTATTACGAAATATTGAACAGCCCCGACAGGGCATGCCGTCTCGCAAAGGCTGCATTCGATGACGCTATCGCCGAATTAGACACTCTATCCGAAGAGAGTTATAAAGATTCGACTCTCATTATGCAACTACTTAGGGACAACCTTACATTGTGGACCTCCGACATGCAGGGAGACGGTTAGATCAGTTTTACTTAAGACTAAAATGAACGTCACAAACGCTTGTTTTTTTGTTATTCAAATTGGTTTGACTCGAATATATTTTTATCAAAATCAATACAATCAAGCTCCGACAATCGATAAAGTAGAACGTAAACGGATGTTTTATTTTAACAAATGCTGACTTGTGATATTCCCGGCGTCGTTGACGAAAATAAGAGAAATTAATCAATTTATTGTTTTATTTCCAGCAGAAGGAGAACAAAAGGAACAGCTGCAAGATGCGGAAGATCAAGACGTCTCGTAACTTTAGTTGGAGTGAATGTTGATCGTGCATCCGAAGGAGAATACAATAAAAGAAAAAAACTGTTTTAATAACTTGTAAGCAAAGAAAATAATTCAGTGGGGGATACAAACAAAGAAACAAGCAGAGTAGAAGTGGAAACAAACAGAGATGGTAAAAAAAGCAAAAGCAAGTTGTCAACAAATTATTTACGCGGAGTGTCAACGATCACGCGCGTTAGGGGTGGGGGGTGGGGATCGGGGGTATTGTTAGCGATTTGCGTGACATATGTACGCACGTATGGTTACTTCAAAAAAAAAATCATCAAATCACGCGTTGAGTAATGAAGCACGTATACTGTAATTGTGTAAATGATCAACAGAAACAGTTCAAAATCAGCAAAGAACCCAATTAGTTGAAAAAAAAATTGTGAGTGGCATCAATTTTTCAAAAAAAAAAAAGGGAAAAAATCAATAACGAGATTACGGAATGTGGATTTTATTCAAACACGATTATTAATATAAGAATTTAACATGGACATTGCTAAAGAGTGAGATTTGCAAGCATTTAGCGAGGCGATTGTCATGCCATTATGCATAGTGTGCGGCAACTCCTCACGTGACTTGTTTTCTTATTGTGACGCGCAAAAACGCAACTCAGTTCTTTTGATGATCACCAAACAGTTTCTCCCTTTAGATATAATTTCTCTGTTTATTTTATTTTAATAAAAAACGTCATTATTGTGTTTATATATATTTTTTTATTTCTTGAACATACGTTAAGGAAAGTTACTGCATTTAGTGTTTTATCGTCGATGGGAGCGAGGGCCGGGCCCTTCGATTGCGAACCGGAGCCTGCCCTCAGTGTCAATAAGTGTGTGCGACTCGCTGATTATTTTGCGCATTCATTCCGTCGTTTGATTGTTTCCGACTGTTCGACACGCGAACACACCGGGCCCATATTTACTCCATCATTCAGTTTACATCAAACCTTTGTACTTAGTTTAATTTGTCTCTTCTGTTGTTATCACACGAATACGACGAAGCTGCCTAATGGTAAGACACCGCGTGACCGCCGCATCTTTCGAATCATTCCAAATTCGACATCCCGTGTAAGGTTCGATCCCCTTTCGAGCAATAACTCGCATAGTTTTCAAGCGTCCAAGACGTCGACGTTGTTGCCGCGCGTAACCGCAACAAAGTCTGCGCGAGCCGAAGTAGACGATCTTTTGTACGACACTTGTAATAAATTCGACTTTCTGAATCCGGAGCAAAGTGCACATGCATCTGCGAAACTATGTTTTACCAATTGACTCTACGTTTTTTCTCAGAGAAATTATCTTGTTTCTCTTTCTCTCTCTCTTTTTCTCTCTCGTCTCGTTATAATTTGTCACTGATTCTTTTTTCTTTCCCATTGTACGGCAAAACCAATCTTTGCTCCGCAAATCTATGATTTCAATACGTGAAAATAAAAGCCCAGCACAATCAATTCGTATATGTATTTTTGTCAATTTCATTGCCACAATTTTTGAGCTTGCATGGTTTTATCCCGACGGGCATGCTTCAGAAATCGAGATTAGAACGAATATATAATAACAAGATAAAACTCAAATGGATGATATAAAAAAAAATGAAAGAAAGAAACGGACAAGAAGTGTTTAACTGGTCAGATGTCTGAGTTAAACTGCGTATTAGAGGTGTGTCGCGTGCCCATGCATTTAAGTATTATATCATAATTACGTAAAAAAAAGTATATTACAAAGATAACATAAAAATAATACCGATAATACTGTATGTAAGGATATTAATAATTATAATCAAATAAGGAGTCAAGATAATTAAGGTAAAATTTTTGCAATAGAAAACAAAGAATTATTAAATGACTAAAGAAAAGGAAAAAAGTCTTTAAATAATTTTAAAAAGAAACATCAAATCTTTGTTATCATTTGAAGCCAAAAGACTAAATTGTCGACGCAAAAATTTGGATGAAAAACAAATAGGGAGAAGTGAATTAATTCAAAGCGAATTTAAAGAAAAAAATAATTACAGCAAGCGGTTAATTACAAAACAATGTAGATATATGTATGTTTGTGGAAAACCGTTTAAAATTTAGGTCGAGTAATCATTCGTATTTTGGACTCGCATGCATTTGGTCTGTATCGTTACCACGAAAAAAAGCATACAAACAACTTTTACTGTAAAGCCACACGTGAATGCTGAAAATAAAGTGATTACAACTGTACTCGTTGCGATTGTAAATTGTTTGCATTTATTTAGTCATTCTCATAGAAATATATTTTAATACGTTCATTCACAAATACATATAAGCTTAATAATACTTAATCGTTTAAATAACATTATTGTCATTCTTTGTTATCTACTTATGTCTCTTTTGTACAAAAAGGCGTTAAAAACTATAAATCACAGGCCAACGTCGAATGGACACAAATTTTTATCAACGGCTCGGCGATCTTATGCACTCAGCAGTTAATGAATTTGTAGGTCGCAGTTTAACACTTCGTAGCATATCCGTTGATACGACAAACACTTTATCGTCTTTTTTTGGCGGTCGATTCTGAAATCAATGAATATCATTTAGTTGCAATGCATGAATAAAATATCGTAAGAAATTTCAATTCAAAATAAGAAGAAAGTTACCTGAGTCGAAATTTTCTTCAGATTAACACTCAACAATGCTTCCACAGTGATGGAGGGTCTCGGCGCGGACGTGTCACAGTTTCGTTTTTTGGTTTCGGTTTTTGGTGTTGGATTTATTGAGGCCGGCATTTTCAGTGACGGAGGAGGAGGCGGCGGCGGTGGTGGCGGCGGTGGAGCGCAAATCCTAACTGGCGGATTACTTTTCAAGGTTTCTATTGTGCTTTTCAATTCATTCAACTCAGCCCGCAGATTTTGATTTTCGCTTGACGCGTTTTCGAGTTTCTGAGTCAGATCCTCAAGTTGGGCGTCATTTTTCAAACGAATCTAAAATTATTCATAAATAAAAATTAATCTTATAATTAATATCAAACTTTTCTTAAATATTGATTGTAGTGTAATATCAATTTTAATTTTATAAAATTAAAGTTCAGTGGAATCTAAAGTTGATCATAATAGTGAATAATTAATAAATAATCAATTAATTTCGTCAGTTTAAATATTTTAAAATCATTACCCGAAGAAGTTCTTCTGAAAGCAGATGGTACTTCTGGTTGACTTCAGAAGTCACGCTGTCATTATTTTTTCCCATTCGATCAATATTGAGATTCACTTCCTCAACAAGGTGTTGTACATCGGAGCACGATTTACACGGCAAACTTGTTCGAGGAGTAATACCAAGTTTTATGTATGATGCAACCTAAAAATAATATTGTAACAATGATTTCTCTATTGCACTGTTTTTTTAAATTTTTCTATTTTGATGAATAAATTAAAAATAATTCAAACAAGTGTTTGACTGTTTACCTGTACAAGCTTCATACAAAATCTTCTACTGAACCATGAGCAGATGGAAAAAAATGTCGACAAGGATGTTCGCAAAATGTTGAAGCCAAAATTATTCATTTGAGGAACGGTTTTGTTTTCAACATATGAATATCTTGAGAAGTTTGTTACCTGGAAACAAACCAGAAGGTTTAATAAAAAAATTATTAAATATAAAAGGTGGTTGAAATAAAATTTTGATTCGTTAAGAAAATGTGTTTCCAATTGTTTTTCTTACATTTTCCATGCGTTTGTGATTTATTATTAAATCAGGTTGTTGCAAGGACAGAGTACATTTCCCAAGAGATTCTGAGTTTTCCATAACATCCTTCAATCTTTGTTGAACATTGCCCATTGACCTTATCAAAGTGGACAATTCAACAAATGTTAACTTCAAACTCTGCTGATGAGGGCATGTCGAATGATGTTCAACATCCGCCTTTGGTTTTGAAGAGCACATTTTGAATTCCTTTAATGATTCTTTCAAATCCCTAGTGATCTCAGCTATTATCGAATTGTAGTTCGGCGCGTTTGATAGAGTGCAAGCTGGTTCGTTTGACACACAGAAAAAATTGTAGAAACAAATCTGAAAAAAAAAAATTAAAACATCATTTTAACGTAAAGTTTAAAAACTAGGTGCATCTCATAAATAAATAATTGAAAAGACATACAAATTAATAAAAATATTATTTTAAAAATAAATTATACACTTATACAATAAAAAAACTCGCGTGTAATATCAGATAACAGGAGTCACACGTCGTTCTCAAGTTGCAATCAATATGTTTACGTATTTTGAATCATTCGCATCTTTGATAAAATCGATAATAAATACCTGTTGCTTTGTTAAAGCTGAAGGGAAGGCTTGTACTGATGCCCTAAACTTTGTCACGTCAATATTCATTTCAATCATCAAATTATTTTTGTCACAATAAATAATTTCAACGGAATAAAAATGTCCTGCTTCGGTTTATTTCTAACATCAGTCCAAAGTCTGAAAAGTTTTGAAGAAACATTGTTAAGAAAAATATTTTACAATGAAAACAAAAAATTATTCAAATATAAACATGAATCATTGTTGCGACAAAACTATACTTTTCCAAAAATCATAACAAACAATTCAAATTTTTATATTTTCGCGCTCCTGTTATCCAACAACTTAAAAATTATGAGTATTTACATTTACAAATCTTTCTAAAAATTATTGTCCTTCACTATAGTAAACAAACAAACTAAAAAACTCTTGTTTTGTTTACGAAATAAAAAAATTGGTTTGGGACTCGCGCGCGCTGATTCATATGCGCCATCTGGTGTGATCCTTTGAAACTAATAATCGACCTGAAGTTCATAAATTGTTTATAATAAAAAAAACTATCAACATTTAAGAAAAGATGTTATTGAAATCGAATTTTTTAACTGTTAATCGTTTTTTAGCAGTGCAAACGGTTTTTTATTTGTTATATTATAACGGTTGCAACAATTGGCGGTCAGTTTGGGTCGGAACACCAGCGGCGCTGCCAGCGTATCGCGCGCGGGTCTCAACTACACTACGAAATTAACTCGAATAACGCAAATATTAAGTATAATTAAAGTGATAATGATCATTAACGATCACAATTTGAACTTACCGATTTCAACTTTTATTATATCCGGTCATTTACGGACGTTCGTAAATAGTTCCCTCAATTTCGTCATGTTTACAAACAAACGCGAGAATCCGTTTGATGATATTTCGTACGCGTTGGTGATATTTCGATCATGTCGTCCCAGTTTCACTATTTTTTAGCAACAAGTGTTATTAACGTCAACAAAGAAGAAGAAAAAGAACAATCACATACAACGGAATCAAGAAAACACCTCAGAATCGACACGCTCTCAAACATGCAACTCCAGCGTTCAAAACACTAGTGACTGCAGGTAAAATCGTCAACATACTAGTCTCCTTTCAAATTTCTATGACAAATTTTGCCTCGCATCCCCTCCCTTTTGGTTTGTTACAGTGGCTCTTCTTTTGCTACAGTAATAGACCCCCGGATTATAATCCCTCTAATTTTAAGTAGAAAGCGAATACTAAAAGATAAAATGATGTTACATTGTTGTGTAAATCATACCTCTTGACCCTCAAGGAGGACTGGAACAATTTTGGTTGAGTTAACTTGGGGATGCTTCTTGATGCTAATCTCAGATGCCATCAACTTTTGGTGGGTAAGAACCGTTGCATCAGCGAAAAATGCCTATTTGTACAAAATATTTTTGTGCCTCCAATGCCTCCTATTTAAACAACCTTCGAAAAAATGATCGACCGCTCATTCAGATAATTTTTTATGACCTTTAGAATGACAAATAAAATAAAATAAGATGTTTATAACAATTTCAAAGATGAGAGTAAATTTGGGCCAGTCAGGAAATTAAAAATTGTTTTACAACGTTTGAACTAATATTTGTATAACAAATTTTAGTTTTGAACAATTTATATCAAGTGAAAATAACAGTGAATTATAAAATTTTTTTTATTTAGAATTTACATTGATCCCAAATTTTTTTTTTTTTTAAATTATTCAAATTTGGACAAATTCAACTTTGTAATTTCTTGTCACATGGACCGTTATAAGGGATGCCCAGACAATTTCGTTTGAACTTAAACTTTTGATCGCATTAAATTCCACTCCGACCGTAAACGGAATTGACATTTTTGTATATTCTGAGAATTGTTATTTTTTTCTACCTGAAATTCTTTGGGTTAAGGGCCCTCAAGAAGTTTATTTACAGCCGAGGATTCCCGATAAAAGACAATGGTCCAAGGACCGAACATCTGTTGCGGAAAAACAAAAAAGCTACCGCGGATTAAGAAAAACCAACAATTGTTCATAAAACCATTGACTTAAATATTTACTATCAATAAGCATTTGTAAGAGCGCCCAGGGTCGGAAATGAAGAAAGTCTGATATTATATTTTTTGTTAACAAGACATTTAATGTTTGTTTTCTGAATTGTTCAAGCTCAGCAGAGTCAACAGTTTGCGTGGGACAGATGTTATAGAAGATTTCATCGTGCATGCGAGTATTTTACTAGGCGCGAGAACTTACTTCTAAATTACAAATTTCTTTTTTTTTTCATCCGCGGTTTCTTTGCACCTCACAATTGAACTGCTGATTTCGCTTTTGTAAAATAATATAGTTCTCTTGACGCATTTCTCACACGGTCTCCCGTTTCATCGATGAAATTCAATTTCTCAAAATGATATGTTTAAAAAGAAATAGATGCAGCATGGACAAATAATACTGATAATGAAACAACTGTCTATCCATGGACGTTTTTTCTTTCATTATTTTTTGTTTTATTTCTTGAAAATCAGTCCAAGATAACAAATTGCGCAGAAAAGGCAAATCCCATCGCTGGAACGGTCGCCGCAGGTGAAATCCAAAAAATGTATTATTCTGTCATTACGCTTGGCTCATCATTTGTATCCTCACTTATGTTTTAATTTGTTTAACACGAGGAAGAATATTCAATTATATTATACAAAATTAGGTTTTTGAATTGTAGTTATTTTGATGAAACTCGGTTACTTATCGTTTAACAACCTTCGGAATCTACGCAGTACAAATGTAATTCGAATATAGACAAGACAATAAATAAAAACCGGTTCTTCATTGCTTAATTCTTTTTCTTTTGTACAAATTGACATTCCGGAGCGGTAAATTTAAATATAAATAATTAGAGAAAACTTTTGTTTACGATCAAAAATTGTTGGCTGCATCGCGTTAAAATTGGACGAAACTATATTTCATTATCATGTATATAATTATATACACATAAATGTATTATATATATTTTTTCATTTATATATTATATCTATGTACAATGATTCTTCTTCTTTTTTTTTGTTTATTCATATTTCCTTCATGAAAATGTACGAAAAATCGATGATTCAAACGAGATGATGAAAGTTCGCAATTCTGGAACCAGATTCGTATCGAGAACTAATATTATGCACAGCAAAAAACCAGTTAAAGTTTGATTTAAAAAAAGGGTTTCGTGAGATCGACAGATTTTTTGATACAAAACAAATCGGTTGATGAATACTAGCTTTCCTTCGTAATTTGGAGTTCGGTTTTTGTCAGTAAATATTCAGGATTTTGTATATAGTACATATAGATTTTTGATACATACTTATCAAGATTGTAGTAGTAAATTATAAATTAAAAACAAAGATTCGCACATGGAATTGCCACCGTTGAAATAAATTACATCGTTTACATTTAATAACCAAAAACTAAATAAATAAATGGATGATCAAAAAGTAAAGCCCAGATATAAAATTGTCTGCAAGAAATAAAATTCGGTCTTTAATGGATAACAATAAAAAAATGTGTAGTAAACTTGTGCATCAGCAGCAAATAAACATTAAAAAAGTTGGCTGCACAAATGTATCATTAATAATAATATAATCTGTACTATTGATATATTTACATAAGATCAGTTTTTTCTTTTCTCAAAGAGTGAATAATCTGTTTTTATAATATTGCAAACTCAACGAAACTGTTAATCTATAAACTACCGTATAACAAGAAAACAGAAACGTGGCTTTATAAATAAACGAACGATCAAATGCCGCGGCACCTTCATCATTTCAAAATACACTCTCCCTCTTCATAGGAAAAAAACCAACGTTGAGAATCCAAATTTATTGTTTGATTCGAATATCTTTATGAATGTCAGTCCAAAAAAAAGTTACCAAAACGTATATGACAATTCGACAATCTTATACCGACTAATATATCACACAATCTATCGTACATTAGTTTTCAATATTTACAGTCGATTTTACATTTGTGAATTCATGTGTATTTTACAATGAGAAAACTGTCATCATTCATTTATAGTCAAAAAGAACAATTGAAAACAACCACAGTACATGAATTAAAAAGAATATTGCAATAAATATATTAAAAAAATAATCGGTAAAATAACAGTGGATTAAAATCGATTTGTAACAGTTTCATGGCTAATGAATTTTTCCACCGTAGATTAATCAGACAATTGAAAAGTTCCAGTTTTCTCAGAGTGCTAATTAGGAGCCTCGTATAATCGAGGGAGAACAACAATCCTGAATTTTTACTTATACAATTCATACATGAGTGCTTGTTACACTTAATGAGTGGCTGAAATTGATACCGGCATTTTTCTTTCTTCTTCTTTTGTTGTTTTTTTATTATTTTTGGATTCGGATAAAAGACGCTGAGTTTTATCCTGTAGCAACGATAATATCTTAACGATAATAATCGGACTTTGTAAACTCGGCAACTGAATCGGCGCTCGGCGGAACGGACTGTCTATTAAACGCTTTGTGCGGTTCGCAGTTTACGCTCGTTTAATCAATTCCTGGTACCGAGCAGGAAATCATTTTTGTGCTACCGAAGAACTAGCTCATTCGTTTAACAATTCATCAATATAAAAATTCACAACGAAACCAAACTGTTTGAGAATACAAGTCTGTCAAGTGATCAAACACTGCCGGCGCAAAAGTTTTCGTACACAATCTCTCTTAGCTTTAATTGTTGCAGGGAATAAGGTCAATGTTGAAATCCCTTACGTCTACAATTATCACCTTAAAAAACACCGCTCCCCTTAAATATTTCTGTTTTGCTCGGTAGGATGCAAAGTACCTTATTGTAAGATAAATTTGCAAGTTCATTGTTTTGTTTATCAATCGAGGAATATTTACAACATACCCAGGTTAGCGAATAAATATAATCACAGTTTGAAAGCATTTTAAAAATTCGGATTACAAATGTTGTGTCAAAACGCTACTTTCGGACGACTTTTCTTAAAACAGAAAATTTTCCTTATTTATTATAACATGACTTCTTTTTTTTTGGTTTGGAATATAGACAAGGCGCATCTACATCTGGGTACATTTACAATCACGAAGGTTCTTATAATTTGCAAGTTGAAAAAAGTTGAGGATAAATTGTTGGAGTCGCCAGCAGTGCTAAGTTTTTTTCTTCTTCATTTTTTTCGAACGCGAATCAGCTGCCAAATTCGATCAGCCTAACAATCACTTAATCACAATAGTAAAAGCATACAAGCTAGATAACTACCATTCTGTATCTACAATATATTTTCACGTAGTCTGATCCCAAGTCGTTTCCCCATTCGATTCGAAGCTTCTTTTTTGTTAAAAACTTTGTTTTTCGTCCAGTTCACTCACTTCCTTCGTTTCCCAAGGATCCATATAGGCTTCTTCGATTAGTTTCTCGTGTCTGGGAAGCGGACGTTCCCAGGTTCCTGAATTTTCCATCTAGTTCGTTTTCCGTAGTCACTGTTTATTGCAGGACGCAACATTTGCATTTGGGCTTTTTCTTCAGGGTGACGTGCTCGACCTGCGATGCATCCCCGGGACCCTGTGCAGTCACTCGGCTGACTTCCACGGTCGCCTAAAATCAAATCATACGAAATCAAAATGTTGCCTCACACGGTACAAGTACAAGCGCATCTACATTAAAATGGTTTCATCTCTTTACCCAAAGTACTCAGGGGTTGAAAACGAAATAAAAGATAGTAACTAACTAGAATAGAGTTCAACTGCTGGGTACTTTCCATCCCCCGATAAAATTAAAACATAAACTGAAATCAGGAACGTCTACTGCAGCAGAAATAAATTTGCGCATTTACGGATTACGTGTTGGGTTATTTTTGTTAGGGCGTGATCTTCATGCCGAGATAATGTTCCTCAATTTTCCGACGGAAATAGCGAAGTGAATTACATTTCCGGCTTTACCTTCTCGTTGCCGGACTGCTGGCCTTTGATCGGCGTGCTGTGAGCATTTCCGTTTCCCTGATTGAGCCTCGCTGAGGCATTCAGCAAAGGACTCGTACTCGAGTCGTGATCTTCTGATTTGCTCCCCGGTAGAGGCGGGCTTGTCTGCCCTGGCGTTGGCGTTATAGGCTTACCACCTTTGATCAGCTCCACGATCTCGTCTGCCTCCCTGGACAAGTCACCGTCCGGCCTGAATGGATTGTCCCAACCATTGTCCGTACTGCAAACAATTACGTTTCATTATATTATTCCGTCTAATTACTTTATCATTAGAATTTAAAAAATTAATCTTGAAAAAAGACATCTTTTTTTACAAACTAGTTTCAGTTTCGTCAGATATCAAATTATTTCTTCTTGACTGGTTCATTTCCTGCTTTCAACCTATCTTAATTAACGCGAGTTCATTTCAATTACCGCTGATGAATCAGCACTGCAAAATTCTTCTCGTCTTTTAAAAAGTTGAGTATTCAAATTTATAGTAAAAAAAAACAAAACCAAAAAAGAAATTGAAATAATATACATCAGAAGAGTCTGAAATTGAAATTTAATTTTTGTTGTACTTGTTTTTCGAAAGTTTGTTGAAAGTGAAAATTTATTGTAAGAAAATTAAATACAAAGTTAGTGTCGATTCGTGCGATGACTTGTATTGTAGTTCCGTTAGTTTTCAGAGTTTTTTTTTGAGTAGGGAGATAATACCAGACCCATCACTTGCAAAAGTTTACATTTGATGGGTATTCAGGCGTGACACACCTCTGATCGCGTGTCCATGACATTAACTTTGACATTGAATCAGGCCTAATTACACGTATAGGCGTAAAAAATGCCCGTCACACTAAAGTGCTATAAAAAGTATAGAAAATATACGAGCTTCGACAAACACTCAATTTTCTTTACAAAAATAACGTGTTTTGTTTTTTGTATACAAATCTTTTATCAAAGATTAAAACTGCTAATTTTTTTAATTTGAATTGACAATTTTTTAATGTGAAATGCAAATATCATTTTTTACAATTTGTTTAATGTTTGTTAAAAAAATAAAATAATAAAATAATTCAGTGATTATAATTCGTTAAAAGATTCTATAATGAAAAAAAAATGATAAAAAAGAGAATAAAGAATAGATGAGTATAAAAAAACCAAAGCAATCACTATCAGCACTTAGTTTTATCTTATGAAAATTGTGCGCCAAGACTTATTTTCTTTGCGCAACATATGTGCTTTACAGTTGATTACGTCAGCGGTTATTTCAGTGCATTACATCTTTCTTATTTTTGTATTCATTACCAACTTGTCTCGGTAGATCAGTCCAATTTTAATAGTAATCATACATTGTTTAAAACCTAATCAAATATTCATCGAACCCAACCCCACACCGACATTCTTACACTATAAATAATAATAATATATATAAATAATAAAAAAATAAATTTACAAAACCGTGGCTCAAACTTATCCCAATTTCATTACATTCATTTAATTTTTTTTTAAACGAAAATTTTTGCTCCGTTGAAGATTTATACCGGCCCTCAAAGTAATACGATCTCAGATCGGCCGATAAAAGTAATTATTAACTGCCTTCGCAATATCAGCGTCGATTACAAATGCAATTAGATTGTCGAAAAAAAAGGAAAATCGAGTAATTGCCTCGGAAATCGCGTCTTGAAGAAAAAAAAAAAAGAAAGAAAAATTTTGAAATACTGTTAGAAGATAACGGAAGTCAGACTGCTTTGAAAAGGTACTTAATTTTTCTTAAATTCGATTAAAATTTTGCACCGCAAAATTGTAAAGTTGATTTTCGTTTTTCATTTGTACGAATATTTATATGGCTCAAGCTAACACAAATATTTACATTGTAAAGCATCGGAACGTGCGTACAAAAATATCGCTCGCGAGTAACTGAATACTGTTTATGAAAACTGAAATGTTACTTTGTTTGCGACGCGAAAAAAATTTATCACGTATATCCTTGATGCTAATTGTGTTTGACTTAGTCAAGGAAAGAGTCGTTTGTGATGTGTGTGAATGTGTGTACATGTGTGTGTGTGTGAGAGCGCGATCGTCACAAAAGTGAGAGCGAATAATAAAACTATGATGGGTCTAAGTAGTTTTCCCTGTCACTGGCCCGTGGCCAAGCCGGCTAATAATAAAGGAACTTTTGAATTATTGCGCAATATCAAGGATGAAATCATAGGCGAAAAACTCGGCGCTAATACGCTCCGCCGTGAGGCTGCATTTAATTCGCAATTTTTATAAGCCGATGCTAACTCGGCACTATTAGTTTATCGCCTCTCCTTACTCTCTGCTACTATATTTTACCGCAGTAACGGAATTATTTTCTATGCTTGTTTTCGGTCGCTTTTGATCGCGTTAGCAATCCACACATTTTATGTGCAACATAAAAATTATTACTCCATTCGATTTTATGTTTGCTTTTTTAATTTGTAATTAGAAGGATTGGAAATGACAGTTTTGGCCTAATTTCGGACTTTTGCTTTTCTAATGGTCTTGAATTCGCGTGATCCCGAGACATTTGAACCCGCTGAAATTTACCGATTGAGATTTCATGAAACTGCACGTGCATCAAAGTAAAAGTGATAAGTTCAAAGATATTCAAAACTGTTCGCTAACATCCAATGCTGCTTTATAAATTTATTTTTACTGGAAAAATTGAATTCTGAACATTGATTTCAAACTTTTGTTAAGAACTTTTATAAATATAAATAATATATATTTTATACAATTAATCAAGTGAAATTCCATCATGTTTTAGTTCAAAAAATAAAATCAACAGAACAAAACGAAAGATTTAAAATAATTGAAAATAGAACAAAAGATGTTTCCCAAGTAACAAAGTCACAAAACTATTTTTTCGCAGTTGTAAAAAGTTTGGGATCGTTTTACAGTCCAAGCGTAATTCAGAGCCAATAAAAGGTACATCCTGTGATTGTCCTCGGTGTAAAATATAGATCGCAAGATTGCGCAGCCGGTCTCTCGCGAAAATTACCTGTCTTTAGCACCTTCAGTCGAGACAGCGGTTGAAGCGGCATCCTTCGGCACTTTAATCACATAATAGACGTGACCCCCGTGTGTGGTCGTCATTTTCCAGTGCACTCGTCTTTGTTGGGTCGCTCCTTCAAAGCTCTCCACATTTGCAGCAATCTTGTGGCTAACTTTCTCCCGCTTGTTCTCAACTATGCACACTTAATCGACGACACTTGTGCAGTTTTTGTCCATTGCCAAAACGTACCATCCCTTGCTCACAATCATTTTCCTTCCCATTAACAAATCCTCCGTCAAGTGATTGCTTTACTGTCAACTAGTCAGCAAATTAATTTTCGGTTAATCAAATTTTTTTTGTCCAGGAAGTTAACTTTTGATTTGCTCTGCTTCATTATTTTCATTTGTTTAAAAGAATTTCGTTTTTAATTTGTTAAGTTTTAAAAGTTGAAACATTGGAAACCTTGGAGCAGTCAGTTTTTTTTGGAACCTTTGAAGAAAATGTCGAGATTCTTAAAGTTCATCAACTCTCGGGCGATCCACTTAAAATTGTATAGTCGGTGTCTTGTTCGTACATCGCCTGTGTTTTAATGTCACTGCACATTACATGCAAAGGGGATTTGCCTAATGGCTCAGTGAAAACGGAAGAAACACAGATCACAAGAGGGAAATAACAGACTGTCAAGCTCTCTTTTACTCCCATTTCGTCTTGCAAATAAGCCGTGTGTGCCAACATCACTAAACTAATATATATTCCGTCCCAGCGAAATATTCATGTCAAGTGTAATTGTCGCTGCAAAAAAACGTGCTTCTAATTTGTTTTTTGTCTTCTCGCTTTTTCGTTTAATTAAAACGCTCTCTCATTTTGATTGTATCATTTTTTCATGCACAAACGAGCAATTCTCTTTGGAATTGACCTTTTTCAAGAATCAGGTTATAACATTTCCACGCCAGACAGTCGCCAGACGTTTTGATTTTTCACGTTGAAAAGTGTAATTAAGTTTTTGACGAAGCACATATAGAGTTCTTTTTTTTTCCAACCATGCGGAATCGCAGACAAGCAAAGCGTATATCGATTTGTCGCTTTCCGGGTGGACTGTACGGCTTCCGATCTGACTAACGACTGATATTTATTGCTTGACGAGTGCACATCGCACATATAAGAACATGCGAGCGTTATCGCGCGTGCATGCATTTCGTCTGACGCTCATCAATCGAACTGTCAAGAACGCACGATTTACAACACTATTTTTATTTATTCGTTCAATTTTCAACATTAAATTATCCGATTCTTTATTATTTTATCTTGTCTAATTAAATTATCTTGTCTTCGTAATGAAATTCATTTCATCTTTTATTTAACTTGAATATTAAAAATTGTTCAACTTGGGAAATTTAATTAACTTTATTTGAATAAAAACTGGGCGACATACAGACTATTTTTTTTTTTTTGTTGAACACAAAACCAACTGCTCAGATAATGAGGCAAAAAATGTGCAAAGTTGAGGTCTTGATTCAATTCTGGTTAATCAATTTAGAACTACAAACATTACGTGACGAGGAATTTTGTTTTCGACGAAATAATAACTTGTTTTTGCGTTAATTAACAAAAAATGCGAAATTCTAGCGCGTTTAACAGTTTTATTTGTTTTATTCAATATTTTTATAATTTGAAACACAACAATTTGAACGAGAATTTTTAAAGTTGGGTGTTGATTGGGGTACATATTGTTTTCAGATCAATCAAACCTGTCTTGTCACTTTCCGTTCGTTCGTTATACATAAATTGACGAGACAAATTGCGCGAGATCCACGCGCATTTTCACAACGTCCTATTAAAATGAGGTATGTATATATAGAGTGCGGGGCACAGAAGTGTGGCGTCGCAGTAGCCGTGACCCATATTCGTCATATACGATCTAGTTGCAATTATTGTATCCCCATAATGTTCGGCATTGCGCTCTGGTCGTAATAATCAAATCAAAGGGGCGCGTTCTGTTTGCAAAGAAAGGTATATCCTTCGTTGGATAGAAAACATAGTATAAACAGGAGTTGTATCTTTTGTCAACCAAAGCTGGATTTTATATCCGTCTGTGGAAATGGATAAGTCAAGTAGGAAGTAGTTTAATCAAGCAAGAAAGCTCTCTGGCGATGTAATGTATTTGTTTAATTTGATTGATATGAATTGTTGGAGAGCAACCTGTCGCATGTACGTGAATTCAATCATGGCGATACGAGGATATTTATTAGTGCTTGGCACGAAGCTGATGGTTTTGAACGCAGGACAATGGGAGAGATGTTTTTTTTTTCACAGCGTTGGGGCTCCGGCGAGGGTGGCTCCGAATTGACCTCGTTGTGTGTTTTGTAACAGACGTTGCGTTTTGAAAAATTACTAACTTCGAATCGGTCACGGGTTAATTTGTCCGATGGCATTTCAGGCCCATTAGAACGTTACCTTGATTTCTTTCATCAAGCCATGGCAAACGTTATTGGAGCGTCAATAAATTTGTCGAACGCGTACTTAATTCCGCTCATTCGACCGGTCTTATTAAGGCGGCTCTAGCTAAACAATCAAAATACCATTTTTCAAATAACGGTTAGGTGGAAACATTTGAATGAACGTTTTAAAATTTAATGGCTCAGGTTTATTCAAATTTAATTATTTTTAACTCAAAAATATCTGATAGAATTTGTTGGAATTGATTTATGCAATTTTTGATAGAAAACAAATGTAAGTCTATTTAATTGAATTAGAAAATTTTTAACTCAACACCTTAAGGTTAGTTATTTTAAATGGTTCAAAAATGTTTTGTCTGAATGTTGTACCCAGAAGAGTTTGAATTCCAAGAAACACCTAGATTTTAATTTAGCGAAACAATTAAATGCTGCCCGGTCAGGAGAGCTTTATCAGATTGCTCGTCGGACCATGACCTGTTCAGGCTCCTAATTTTGAGTTGAATCTTGACAGATAATTGAGGTGATTAATTCTGCAAAGTTCAAGCAGTTGGGATTACCTTTGTTCTTTCTGTTCAATTTAGACCTTTAACAAAGTGAACTTTGTGTTTCACTTCTCAGGACACGTGAAGAGGAGAATTAAATTTGGAAAATTGTATTTTTTATTTTCCGTCAAGTGAGTACCAGTTATGCAAGAGGGAACAACAATTAGTCAACCGATTCAGAATGGAACGTTAGAATAGTACCGCGTTATGACTAAATTTTACACGTAGCTGTGAAATTGGCATTTTTTCTCTTATCAAGCGACCGGAACGACAAACTCTTTTTAACACGTTTGAGCATGAGTTGAATTTTCACACAGAATTACGGTTTTTTTTTCTTTCTGTCCGCCATACTGTTCCAGATTTCGAAGACAAAGCCGGTTTGTTGATGTTATGGTTTATTGCAGACGGGTATACTGAACTCCGCTGAGACAGGTCACGGTTTTACGAGACACGGTCTCGTTTTAAGTAAATCTTCATAAACGACTATTCTTGGCACAAAACTGAACTACGATTGTTTTTCCAATCTTACTTCAGTCTGGAAACTTAAAAAAAAACCGTGTGCACATTTTTTACAGTCTACCCCTTATTCCTATCCATCTTGAATCTTTTTAGAATGTACATTTTGACTATCGTCCTGTTTGGTACTTTGACAACTCCTAAAGTTCAAAATCCAAAAGTTTAATTTATTGTTTTCACCTTTCTCTCCAAAGACGTATAAAAATTGTTTAAGACTGATTGCAAATTGAGGTTACGTAACAGGTTTTTCATAATTAACAGACAGATAAACTCGAGTCTTGATGCAACTCTGGAGCTAACTTTGCACGTGCTTTTAATTATCGAATTCATTTCCAGCTGTGCGTACGTGGAAGTACATTATAACTTATCATCGACAGCTGTGATTTCATTTAAATTTTTTTACCGCCGACGTGCCTTCGAGTTGGAAATGTAATGGTATTTAATATGACTATTTAAATTTTATTTAACATTATTTATTTTATTTTTTTCTTTTCTTTTGTTATTTTTGTTTTTCTTTAAAATTTTTGTGACATTGAATGGCAATTTGGAATCCAGTCATAGCAGAGGGAACGTTAATTCAATTCCAATGAAGAACGAAGGTTCGCCCCCGGACGTGACAAAATTTTCCATTTTTTAATAATTGAATGTGACCTTAATTTGATCGTTGCTTGGCAACACAAATTTAGTGCTAGAATTTCTCGGATGCCGTGCGCATTCTCGAACGGTTGGTTCAGTCGGCCGGACATTGCTCCTTTGCCAAAAATACTCCCATCATTGGCACTATCATGAACCCTTACTAATTCCGTACGCTGCAAAGGATGGACTTTCGCCGCCGCGACACTCTGATGTTTCTTGAAAAGTGTTTGAAATAGTCGCACTCTCCTTTCAGTCGCGAGATTCGCGGCGGTTTACAGTCTGCAATTTTAATCCGACAGTTTTTTTTCTTTTTCTTTCATAAACCAGCACGATTATCCACGAATATTAAAAACAAAGTTGTCTCGTCTAATCAACAAACTTTGTCCACTTGTTTTTTTCACCTCGATTTTTGGGGGAAAAATTAATAAATAAATAAATAACAGTCACGAACACTGAATTCATAATTGAAGCCGTTTCTGGGAATTTCACCTGAGGGATATTGATCGCGGAGAATAATTATTAACCTTATCATACATTTTTTATTCCAATGGGAAAGAACAAATTGTACCTCAGGATATTGTAATTTTTATTTTATTTTCTCTCTCTTTTGATTTGAAGAGTGTACGTCTATGGATCAGATAGATAATTTTTTCTGCTATCAATCACAAAAATTTCGTCGGCCCCGTTCTTCAGTAACAACAAGCTCATATTTGTTGCTATAAAAGCAGAATACAGCACGTATGATCTATTTAAAGGTTGAGAGTTGATTGACACAATTTCGAAACGCCTTGTTTTCATCGATCAGAATACCCCTTTTTTTACCGCTTCTCACGGAAAGAAAACACTTGTGTTCATTATATATTTATATAATTGAATAGATTTTCTAGTTTGTTTGGCAACCAATCTAGGCACATAGAATAATTTAGAAAAAGTAGTTCTCTTGAGCGGTACGAGGAGTCTTAAGCTCTGAGTCATCAGAATAGACTCTTCTGTTTATTCGAGACCAACTTTAACCCTGGTCAGGGATTTATCTACTGGGAGTTCAAAAACCCCAACTAGACTTATACATCATAGCTGTCATCCAGCTCGAGAACTCGGTCTGTGGTGTTTGTCCCCTCTTCCAATAACAATTTTCCCACATCAGACTGGGTTCCAGAAGTTCCATCCCCAAAATGATTGTGGCACCTGGACCGAGGTACGTTGCAACCCAAAAACCCCATGTGAGACTGCAAAAAGAAGAGTCACAGTGGTACCAACAGTTGCATCACTGGTTGCAATTCCAAGTGATCCATCAAACAGTCCACCTGGAATCGTCAACTGGTTTCCAACCAAAAACACCGTTTGCTCCAAAACTCCTGTCATCAATTTGGCTGCAGAACCACAGTCACCAAATTCGCACGAGAAGCACAAAACTGACTGCTCCTTGTGTCTTTCTCTTCCTCTGACAAAAAAAGGTGGGGAAGTACAAAGGAAAATAGAAGACGTAATAAAAAGGGGTAGTAAAAAATTATACTGCAGCAGCACAATTCGTACCGATCGATGGTGCAAAAAGCGGGACACGCACCGCACACGCAAAACTGAATGTGGGCTTGGGACTGGTCGGTTGGGTTTTGTAACGCTGAGGACGCAAGTTTCGGATGACTCGCGATTAGGCGCCCGGTGCACTTGGTGTGTCGGGGTTTGCGCGCACCTGATGCAACGAGGCCGACAGCAGCACGACTGCCATACTTCACCGCGCCTCTGCGTTCGTGTCCGCCACCCACACCAATATCGATCCTCCGGTGCTCCCTCCTCGCGAGCGTCGCCCCACTCTCAAGTCTCACATCCCTAGTTACCTAGCCGATAGTAATAGTTGGCGGCGCTGTTCTCTCGGCCCGCACTTCCGTATTGACAATGCTCGCTAATGCACGTAGACCGATTGTCTCCGGCCTGCTGACGACCTGGCGGCACATTTGCGCGCGAGGGTCATTGGTGCAAAAGCCGCTTGCAAAATTCAGAGCTCCTCACTTAAAGCTGCTTTGCGGGGTCGTTGCCCAGATTTTACCAGATGCAAGAGAGATCGATCAAGATTGTGTACCCGTTGCACTTTAAAGAGTCATATAAATTCTGCACTTCTGAATGAAACGGTTATAATGTGTAGTCATTTTGATGACTGGACACTCGTTGGATTGACTGCGAACGGGTTTCTTGATGATTCGTTATGTGCGTTCCAGTGAAGGATGAGTGAGATAAAAATTTTGCAAAAGTTTGCAAAACGAGATTTTTTTTTTTTTTTTTTTCAACAAATTTTCAAGTGCGTTGGTCCTGAAATTCACTGGACAGTGTTTTGCGAACATTAAAATTCTTGAGATAATAGTTGACTGGATCTCTGTGATCTGTCAACATTGGGATGGTCATCTCTTGGTTGGTCACATTGTTGACCATATTTTGTACTCTGCATTTCGTGAAATTTGCATAAATTATGCTATTTTCGTACGGTGACTCAGGCGTGGTAAACATTTTCATGCCGAGGTTTTGTAATCGCGCGAGAGCTTCTCTGCGTAGGAGATATTTTAACAATGATGTGATTCGAGAAAAAAATTGTTTTATCGATAAAAAAAGAATTTTTTCAAACAAAATGCTTGTTCAACGACATTGTTGCTAAATAAATGGTTGGTTAAAAAAAGTCGGTTTGTCAATAAAAGTTGTATCAAGAATGTCAAGAATGTAATAAAATTCTTTAAGGTTACAAATTGGGCGGATGAAATATATTGACAAATGATTTTCATGGCAGCTAACATTTATTTGAGACGCTGAATGAAAGACGAATGGGCCGTCAAGTTTTATCATTGTAAATGATAATGTCGAGAGTATAAATAGTAGCAGTTACTCCTGTTAGTTATACTGCAGCTCAAAAATAATTCACTCTAGATATTAAATGAGTTGAGCGCAATGCACAGTTTTCTGTTTTATATTAGCACGGCGATGAGTTTTTGCAATCAACTTACAGAAGCAGTTGGGGGTAATTGTGTCAAGTTGGGGTAATTGTGACATTCGAATAATTTTATTATTTTTAACGGAAATTAACATCGTTTTATAAAGATTGAAATAAATGGCGAAGAAAAAATTTTTTATAATAAATATTTGAACCCAATTTCCGTAGTGCCATATTACTCCGCGTGTCACAATTACCCCTGATTGCCTCCCTAACGTTAATTTGTTTCGCTTATTTTTCAATTAAAAGTTGATTTTTAATTAAAAAAAAGTAAAGACATTGAAAAGTATGCTTTTATATCAGCATTCGGTGTCTACACGGAGAAAAAGGAATAGTAAAATATACTACGTTATCAGTATTTTTAACTGACCATGTATAGTAAAATTTCGACGGACTAAATAGTCAGTAAAATT